>JAPYYS010000247.1:0-119679 GCA_030522525.1 Campopleginae sp. 14b
CTCTCTCTCTCTCTCTCTATTCACAATCGTACACTATAAGCACTTTTTTAAAATGGTACCTCTCGCCCGACAAATCTTTTCAAAACTTTCAGTTCACATTACCTTCGTTTTCAGTTTCAATAATATTTTTCTACTCTTTTGAATCGGCGCGCGTGTTTATTTCGTCGGATTTAAACCGTTCCAATTTTTTATTCACGATATTACGATGTATTGATCGTACGATAATTTCGTGTTCGGCGATGTTGGCCGAATGTTTTTAAATACTTTGCGGCCTGTGCCGAGCGCACGTATTTCCTCGGGAAAACGTGTCAACTCGATTAAACTCACGCACCCAACTTTTTTTACGATCGAACGCTCTTGAGGTATAAAGAAATATCGAAAGTAGATTATGCAGTTTCGTTTTTTATTCTTCGTATTTATCACTCGTGGTTTCTTGCCAAGCTCCTTTCGTCACAAATAAACGCATTAATCGATTAGACTGTTGAATGTTTATTTCGATATATCGTCGAGTCTCATCAGAAATGTGCACTTTTTTCTGTTCACAGATCTCTCAATGGGCTGTTGATTCGTGGAGAAAATAGCACAGGATAAAAAGTTGATTCTGGTATTTAATCGCAAGGCTGGATCATAGACTCATATGTGCATGAGTTTTGCACCAACGGGATATTTAATTACTATGCAACGAGCGAGCGAGTGTGTACGATAATAAAAAGAGTGCTCAGCGATTAGAGGACCAAGAAAGGAAAGTCCCGAGTGTTGTGCTTCCTTGTGCACGAATATATGCTCATTGAATAGAGCATGCACGTGTGCGAGCAAGGAAATAATGTTGCAACTATTATAATTAAGGTGTTAAGAAAGTGATAATAATTTATCGATAGTTCTGCGGACCGTATGCTCAGAAAGAAGAAGAGAAGAAAAAAGTGATCGAGCCTTCTGTCAAGTTTTTGTGCTTTATTTTTCGGGTCATCGATCTCATTACTCAGAAAAACTGATTTGCCAGCTCGCGTTGTCTGTCAGCTGTAAATATATTTGAAAATTGTGAATGAATAGCGACCGCGAGTTCGCCCGAAAAATATATATCATCAAAGTTGAGGATCAAGCCTTCGAAGGAAATGCCGAAAAGTTTATTGGAAAAAGCAAAGATGAATCTATTGGCAAAGAAATCGAGTTATTCCGATAACCGGATAGACCGCCGTCGGTCTGAGCTTTTTACAAAACGCGGAAAATCGGGCCGCATGGCCTGAGAAATGCCCGCTGTTCGAGAGGAAGAAGACGCAGACGAAGAAGAGAAAGATCGGGGTTGCCCGAAAATCGCTTCTTCCGATTCGTTGAGAGAAACGAGCAAAGATTTTGATCGTTGGTTCGAATCGATGAAAGATTATTCAGAATCACAATTGACGCTTCGTAACACGCTGGATCTTACGTCGACAGTCTTGAGCCAGGCTGGAATCGATTGTCCTCGGGACGAGATCGATTGCCACGCGGTTCGTTACGGTTACGCAATACCGGTTGACGTATTGCCGTTACCGGATAATCCAAACTTTGCCGAATTAGTCGTCGATCGCACTCCGATCTCCCCGCAAATCGATCATCTCGATAATCATCATCGGGAAAAAGATTTTAGGCTTGAGAATAATTATCATTGCGAAAGGAACGATTATCAACAGCACCATCGAGTTATTTATCATTGTGAAAATAATCGACAATTTCTATACGACAATAAACCAAGCGGTCAAGTTAACAATTCGCTCGAATATAACGGCTCGCGAGAGACGAGAATGGCGGCAACTGCCAAACACGAGCAGCTAAGGGGCAAATTTCCAACGGAGTCCTCATCCGGGGAAGAGGACATCGCCGCGATCGCTAAACAGATAAGCGATCACGCCGAAGCGATTTATCAGACTTGGAAAAGCCGAGGGCTTGCTCCAACCGAAATCCTCAATTGTCACAGCAACGCCACAGCCGCTGATAAATTTGGCAGCGCGTTGACACCGAGCACTAGCGTTACCCCGAGCAACATGAGTACCACGAAAAAAAGTATTTCACCGAACACTTCTCCGAGCCAGAGCGCCGTCGAAATAATCGCTCAAAGCCCCGGCATCGATAACAACAATCTTGAAAAGCTCGTCAACAATTTCGTCGTTGAAGATCGTGCACGTTTGGCAGCCGCAGGCAGACGATCACCTGCCAAAAATCTTCCATCTTCCATTCAATTCGCCCTACAAAAATTCGAACGCAATTCGACCCCCCCCCACACTTCCCCCGTTAAAACCCCCACGGCCTCGAATCTCACTCCGACCATCGTTAAGCCTCAAATTCAACCGAAAACGTGCTTGCTCACCTCGCCCACTTCCTCCTATCCTAACAAACCTTCCCAAGTAGTGAAACCCTTATTGTCCCCGAAAACCCCGACGAGCTCCCATCACAATGATATTTTTCTCGATACTATCGAAACAACCTATCCCCAGGACTTGACACCCTCGAAAATTCTTGTCCAACAAAAAAGGCCAGCCAGCACGGTTATTACCTCACAAATAACCGCAAGCGCATCAAGCGTCACTGAAAATTCAGGGGGCTCCGGGCTCACTACCTGGCCTCTCAAAAATAAAATCGCCGAGCCTCGAAGGCTCACCACCAATTCGATTACTTCGAATTCCATCGGCAGGGCGGCTTCACCCTGCAAAGAAGACGGCTATGGTATCGCTTCGAGGATCAGCCCAACCTCTACCCACAATGTTAATTCTTATCTCGACGAAGTTGCCAGAGAAGAGGAGAGACTCATTAACGCTTTAAAAACCGGTGCCGTCATTGTCGACGACACCTCACCGTCTTCGGCATCGGCATCGTCCACTGAACGGACCAGCCTCACAAATTCCCCCAACCCCATCACAGCGCGACAAAAACCTGCCATTAAAAAAGATAAACCCAAAGTTGAACCGGTCAAACAAATTATCATTGGCCTTGCCCCGACCGCTAACAATTCTTCGCTCCTTGCGAGCCCCACAACCCCCACCTCCGCCATCCTCGTTAATAACGTCGTCACTGCACCCTTATTGAACAATTCCTCCAGTTCGGTGGACACCAAAGGCCATGGCGAACCTTATTCCGCGGCCATTTCCAACGTTGGCTATACCAGAACGAGGTACCGAGTCGCTCAGCAAAAACTCGACGAACAAAAAACCTCCGCCACCAATAATAGCGAACAATTAGTCGCTGCTACCAGAACCAAATTTGAAAATGACAGTCGCCAAGATTCACGCGATAATGGCAAAGACGAACGCGATCTTGTTACATCCAGGTGGGGACCCAGACTCAACTCGCCCAGACCCAGACTCGATCAAGTCCCCCATCCCGAATTAACCACTCAACAGAAACAACACATACGTGCTGCCGCCGCCACCGGAACCGGCAATAATCCGGTTAGACCGTTTCTCACCAGAGGCTCCGTCGCCGAGAGAGTTCTTATTTTTGAAAAATGCCCCAGTGAACTTTTACTCGACAAACGCGGACCCAGGCAACCGACCATTAACACGTGGAGAACCGGACACGAGGTTCAAAACAAGGCACAGGTAATTTACAACTTTTTATTCGTTTTTTTTTTTCTCTTACCTTTTCCAAATATAACAAAATTATCCAACATACATAATCAAGACATTTACATCGTTGGCACACACGGCGAAATATATTTTCTTCCTTCGCATCAATTTCCAAACTTTCAAGATTTTTCCATTTTCGTTTCCTCCACAAATTTTCTTCTTCTCGAGCCGGGAGAAAAGAGAAAAAAAACAACAACATTTAACCTGGTCAGAGTGTAAATTTTCATTGATATATTTCGACGTTTAATTTGGACATTTGGAAAGAAAATTCTTCCAGATTCATGAACATTCACATTCGAGGAATTTAGTTGAATCGTAGCCATGCCAACTTCAGGGTCATCAGTTAATTCTGCGATTGAAAAAATGGTTAATTTCTTAACGTTTAAGTTTTGCGGAATATTTATTTTAATTGAAAAAGCATTGTTTACTTTTGGAAATTATTCCGTTACGTTGGAATGACGTACGAACGTCGAACGATCTGAAAAAAAAAAATGTTTTCTGGCCAATCAATGATTTGCCTTTTCAGAGGCTTCCCGGTGTGAGAAACTCGTTTCCACCGACCGGCTCAAGTGCTTTTTCCTCTCTCTCTCTTCCATTTAATTTCCAATCCTCCGACCATTCATTTTTCCCAGTTCGAGGAAACGAATCGAACGCGTACATACACTTGGCATCTCAAGAGCGAACCATTGAGTGGCTTTAAATTGATAGGAAGAAAAATAAAGAAAGTAAGAAACAACGAATACCGGGTGTTAGGACTTGGAATTAAAAGTTTACGCTAATCTATTGCGTTGCAGAATTTCCACAGTTAGTGTTACGATTATTTAAGAGAATTTCGTGGATCAATCAATCTAAACATCACAAAAATAATCAAAAATTTATCAAACAAAATAAAATATTAAAAACGGTCAAAAATTTCGGACAAAAATCAGGCTCATATTTCATTTTTTTAAATAATACTTTTTTGCATCCAGATCGATATTTTTTTAGGTTCATGTTGGCGAATGGCTCAACGATTCAAACTCCAATTTGCCTCTTGGCTATTTGACTGATCCCCCTCACATGTCGCCTTCGCAACTTTTTCCATTTGCTTTTCTCGGTGAATACGCGACAAGTTGAACGACGATAAGCCGATTTTGGCAAGGCTCGATGCGCTTTTTACCTTCTGCCTGTGGGTCCTGGCATATCTCCAGCATTCTTTTGTATGACCCTTGAATTCGATCTCATTTGGAATCCTCTTACAGTAACGAGAAAGCACGTACGTATGTCCGTACAAATCACCCCGCGATCGAGATGCTGTGGAATTTTATTTTCTTACCTTATTACCAACGTCTCGTTATCGACAGACTTCTCATCATATAAACATTCTCGAAAAATAATAGTCGATCGGATTGCTCAACGAAAATATTACGCGACCGAAACCCCTATGACCTTTCAAAACGTATTCCGTCACATAAGAACTCCATAAATTCCACAACGATAAAAAATCGAATGCAATAAACCGCGGATTATTGGAAAAAGAAAGTCGATCGTCACTACGTTTGTATTCGGCCAGAAATTCGTTAGCCGTTATAAATCTTTGATATTATTGCGTAACACTACGTGGAATGGGGTCAAATGCAAAAGTGAGAGGGCAGCATGGAGCGAGAGGAAAATTTCTTTATGATGTCAATTTGAAAAATTCAAATTATTCGCACCGGCGTAAAAAAAAACTTAACAAAGTTGTTGGTGCGTTACTCGAAGTCTGTCAAATGAGTCAGGGCTCTGGTCAATTCATTTTCATTATCAATCAATTACACGAGTGGAATAATTATGAAAAATAATACAAACTAATGAAATTACCACTGGAAATGAAATTTTTGGACACACGTTTAAAGATTTCTACTAAATCATGGAATTTTTTAACTTTTACTCCAATAAGTCGCGAGGTACATCGTAGGTGGGCTTTGACAATGATCATTTTATTGCACATTATTCAATCTTACGTACGCAGGGATTTATATAGGTATTCATGTTTATTCTTCGATATCTACGCCTGAAAATCGTATAATACATCGTTACAGTGAAATAAGTCACATTGTGAGGTATGATACGTATGTGTGTATGGTTCTCGGGGCATTAAAGCTTCGAGGGCTCGGCCCCCGTGGCATTGTTGGTGTACTCGCCGCGAACGCCGATCATTGTGCCCGGTTTGCTTGGTTTATATATCCCGAACGTACATTCCGCACGAACGACGAGCCTGTAAGTAGCTATCTGTTATACATACTCGGCATATACGTGCACTAAATACATATGAATAACGTGCATATGGGCCAGTCCAAGTGAGAAATAGCATCCATCTGATTGTCCCAACATTTGGAAACTCTCCGGGTGGTTAGAAAAGAAACGACACAACATCTGATCAATTACAGCGAAGTTTTTGAGTCTCCGCATTGAGAATTCAATAGTGTCGATTTTTCACGACGCTGTAAATATTTCGGTTTATTTTTTCAAGCTCATTAGTACCCGGAACGATCGATTTTTTCGAAAAAAAAATAAATAAAAAATAATTAAATGGATTATTTATTAACTTTGATGGATAATTATGGGTCTAGGAATACTCCCGCTATATTGAGTTTCAACCTCAATATAAACCGCGTCAAAGGAAGTGTCTAATTGGGTCATTCCAACTGGAACTAGCTGTTTAGGATTCATCAGGAAATTTAAAGTTTCTCTAAATTGAATGAGGCTGCGGAATCAGCGATTGAGTGCAACCTTAAAAAAGTATTTTTGGAGGAAAAAACGTCCTTCGTTTGAGGCTTATTATTAATTTTCATACGAATGTATCACGAAGTGCTGCATAAAGTATTGTGAAATAGCAACGAAAGAGTCAGGGACTTCTGCTTGTACGAATGCTTTCGGGATAGACCGGATTCCAGTTTTTAAAAATCATGGTTTGTTGCTAATTTTGATCGATTCTCGAAAGACATTTCCGACTATATCGTGCAATATTTTAACGCAATTTTTATTATTCGAATGTGTAAGACAAGACTATAAAGCACGAGATTAATTGAGCATGCATTTAGTTGATGGTTGCAAATGTCATCTCAATATATCAATATTGGCACAGACTTCTTATCAAGCGTAAACGTAATGATGAGAAATAAATCCGATCAGAGATATTCTTCTACTTTCAAAATAGACTGGAATTAATGAAACGAGTTTTTTCTTTCGTAACAATGTGCATAAATGTTCGGGACAAAGATTGTTTCTCCTCGTACGAAATGAATTTTTTTGATTTTTTCAAAAAGGTCACGTCGTATTCAGATTTTTAATTCTTTTTTTTATATTTGTTTTGGAAATCGTCGAAAAGAATTGGGAATCGTGAGAGTTTAGTCAAAAAAATAAACGTGGTACTTGCCAGTGTGCCTCATTTTAAAAATCTGGAAACTCAATCTTCCCAGAGAAATCTCATACGAATGAGTCAAATTAAACCAATCGATTCTCGAGAACGTTTACCTACTTTTTTTTCCTTTCTACAGGTTTTATATAATCTTGAAATCGATGAGAGCCATTTCATTTATTATTCAGAATCATAACGGATTGTAAAGCATAGGAGAAGGGAAAAAGTTTAAGTCGTGAGGTTCGGGGACCTGTTGATTTGGTCTAAAATGGCTCGTATACACATAAATCTATAAATCCTGACTGGAGCAATGTAAAATTGCCTCTGGTCGTTATTTTTGCCACACTCTTTTCTGTCGTCTGGAAGTTTGAACTATGAACTCATAAACTCTTGATATACGTTATTTATATTTTTATAGCTATACATAGGTGTCGATTTAAATACTGCACCACTTCTCGCTGACGTTCGATACGTATACGTATAGATATCGAAGCAAATATGGGCTTCCGACACCGAACAATCAGCAGCTTTGGGATAAATAATGAAAGCAAACGTATTCATTGTTCCATTTATTCGCTCTCACATACTAATCCGACACGAAATATCGAAACTTTTTAGGCATGAAAATCCTTTGAAAAAATGTTTAGAATATGCAGCAAAACTGAATAGAATTTTTTCTCCTTTTGTTGCAACGTATCGATTGCTCAGTCTGATTTTATGTCGACAAAAATGTTTTGATCTACGAAGCTTGGATACTTTTTCGTGGAAAAATGACTGATGCTGAATAACGAGAGAAAAGCAACAAGGTAACATGAATTTCAATAGCCCTACGTCGCTTAGTTCGACGTGTAAGGTGTCAAGGCAACAAAGAAACTGCAGGATACTCGACCTGGTTATAATTGGTCGCGATGTGATGTACAGACTTTTATATCTTAATATAGATCCTCAGGTGGTCCGATCAGTTTGGATCAACACGACCAGTCGCCCGTTACTCTCTATTGTGACAGAGCAACGTTCCGGTGTACGCATTAATTACTTTTTTATTTTTTCATCTTTGTTCTTTTATACACGGAAATCTAATCGACGATCAACAGGCCAATCGATAGGAAATAAGTGTTGACGTATTTTTGTTTGAAAATCTATCGAATCATTCGAAAAATACGATTTTCTCGCCGCCAGTCTCCTAAACAGTCTCAGTGCTCTTCACATTTTCTACGTTTATCTCAAATCATTGTCAAGAGATTGCGCCGTTTGGCTCACCCATGAATTATTTACATTTCCATTATTATGCTAACAGTTGCTCTCGTTTGACCCAATCGGTTGGCTTACTAACTTTCTGTCGTTACAAAAAATACTCTACACGGATCTATATGTATGTGTGTCAATGGTGCGCACGTGCCTACAAGTTTCAAAGTACGCATGTAGATATGCATGCATATTGAAAGAACGAAAGTCCCATGGGATTTGCATCGGAATGTGCCAAGCGATAAATTCGGTACGAGAGTCGCGTACGGAAATATTAACAACATTTCTAACGTTTCGAAATGTTTGGCTTTTTTTAAAAAAATCAATAAAAATCGTTTTTTTTTCTTTATTTACAAGATGCAAAGTTCAATCGTATCCAATTTTTTTCTAAAATAGATTAACGATGACGATTGTGAATACGAGACGATGAAATTCAATGAATCGATGATTTAACGAAAAAAATGATAGTTCACAAATGTCAGAGATGAAAAATTCGTCGAATCGAGCTGAAACGTCCCATGCACGTGTGTAGACAGTAAAACGCACAAGGCGCGGAATCATTATCCCAAGGATTTCTCTCCTTCCTTACTGATACGCGGTCTCCACTCCATTCACTTTCAAGTTCTCTCCGTTTCCATAAAAATAAATGTATACAAAAGGAGAAACAAATGACAATTTGTCCAAATTCGTTCGCTGTGTGTCTCTGAAACTTTTTCTTTCTATTTCTCGTAGTTTAATATAATGTCGGACGATATACGCGTGCTAATTGCTCAGGTAAAAGCTCCAATTGTAAAATCGTTCACGACTCAACGAGTCGACAATTAGTACGACTGGTGAAACAATTCGAAACTCGATGGAAAAACAAGGTCGGGCAGGAAGTGAAACTTAAGGTCGATGTGCGCACTCCAATGCGATAAACGTGCGCTCAAGAAAAATTTCAAAAAAACAAGCTGTCTTTCGGATGCCGCCACCACGTGGAGTTGTTAAGAAATGTCTACGAGCTGTTTGTCACTCGCTTTGAGCACACGAGAAAACTCACTCGATGAATTTCCTTTAAAAGCGACAGTTTTTTTTTTTTCACCAAAATGGCTCGATCCAACGACACGCGCAACTAAATATATATTCACCGAATACACACTTTCCTCCAATGTATGCTATTTAGTCGCTATTATGTTTACTTCGTTGTATATGTGGACGAAATGTTCGCTGGCGATCCCTCCGCGATGACTCATTCCCGAGATCTCTTTAATGCTCCTCGAGATCCAGAGAAAACGTGCAACTTCTATACACCACGCTTTAATGCATATAGTCAGACTCGCTACTCCTTAAAAGGCCCTCCCAACCAGTACCCCCTTAATTTGTCAACAAGTCATCGAGCACGCGAGAATCATCTTTGTATTATCCGAAAATGAAATTCAGCTCCCCGTCCGCCAGTTTCAATATCGCTGCTCAGTTCGACTCTTCAAATTCCTTCGGCTATGCAGTTACGGTTTTTCACAGTTCACTTGCAGCTTACTAGAAAATATTGAAAATTTAATTTTCGAGAAAATAGCCGAAACTTTTTTTCCATTCATTCATCTTGCTAATTAATTAAATAATAATGATAACAACAAAATTACGTAGCACAATTAGGTTTTGCTATTTTTCTATTCCCAAAACTCGTTTTGACGGTCCTATCAGACAAAAAAACCCTGAAGAATGGAAGTCTGTAGTATGGACAAAAATGTGAACGTCATGAGTATCGAAACACGAAATGCAATCGCGTATGCATGTTTTTCGATCGTTTTTCACGATCGAGACAAATCTACCATAATTTCTCAAAGCAGAAATGAATAATCGGATCTACCATTTCTTCTATTTCGTATTCGCGCAAGACTTTATGACACAGGACGCGACGACGGCAAGAAAAATGAGATTTTAGTTATAAATTAATTAAAAAAAATTACATGATAATTACAACGCGTTTCCGTATCTGCATTTCTCATGATATAACTCATGGGATGTCTTGCATAACTTTTATAATAAGATGCAAAGAATATGCAGGCTTGTTGTATATTTGGATTATTCAAGGTCGCCCTTTGACACGATCAATTTGGCATGCATGGTCCACAAGGTAATGAGACACTTGGTACGCATCTCTCGTGTATATACTTATAATACATATATACGCAAATATTTCTCGTGCCTTATGTGTGAAGAGGTGCGTCCCCCTTTGTCGAAATCGTTCTTGTCAATTGTCAAAGGCTGATCGACGATATCCGCGCTTCAAAGAGACGCAGTTATAAATAAATGAAAACAAAAAACAAACCTTCGAATTAGACACACGACAAGAATCTGAGGGCCTTGAGACTCGTCTTACGAATTTTTTCATGCGCCAATCGTATACACAGGCGATAATTAACGAGCGGAGAAAAATTGGGCTTCCTGTGCTGGTAGAGCCAGGCACCCACGTCGTTATTCCATAATCTTACGACTTTGATCCTCTTCCACCCACACTCCATCTCAATCCAATGCCACGTTTTTCTCTCGTCTGCCATGCACAACGAGATCGTTAACTCATGGAATTTCATTATCTAAGTGACCAATTCATTTCGTTTTTCTTTTTTCATTTTATTCATATATTTCCTGTGCAATAAATTCAACATGGAAAAAACTTTTCAACAAAGTACTGTATCCTTTACGGATCATCGATTTTTAATCCCACTCGCTTTTTTCTCTCTGTTATGTGCCAATGAATCATTGCACTAACGGAGTAAACCTTCATCTCCTCATTCCTTCACAATTACGCTCTGAAAATTGTTATTCATTTGAGATTTTTCATTTTTCCGATTCAATCGTTAGAGTAGAAATAGTTTTTTTACCTTTGTTCATTTTCTCGTATTTACAACATTCTCGAATTCTTCTTTGACACTGCGAAGTGAAAATTCGTTTTAGTCGAACGAAAAATTGTTTTTTTTTTCTTTGTTTTTTTCGAGAGGAACTTTGATTAACATCCTTTCGGGTATTTCCCAGAGAACCGAGCTAATCATATACGTGTACGTACATTCATTGACATGCGTTCATTCGGATGCCCACGAGCGATTTTTCTTGCATCTCCTCTTTTTCTTCTTGCAACAGAAATGATGTAACCCTCCGCATTCTGAGATACATGGTTCAAGCATATTACATATGTAGCATGTGCACGACACGGCGAGGTGCGGCCACTTGCGTTTAACTATACCTTTGAACTCGCATACGTGCATATAACGTTTCATATACACTCCCATGCTAAATATGTATGTGTACGTTTATATTCGTACGTTAAAATCCTAGCCCAGTTCAGCCGAGACGAGAAAAACGTTCCCCTCTCTCTCTCTCTCTTCTCTCGCTGTCTTTCCCTCTTGCGCGGGTGTCTCTTGGCATTCTTCGCAATCTTTCTTACAACATAGCTGAATCCCCATAACAGGATGCTGCTGTCCTTGGTGGCCAAGCGCGAATGACTGAACAGTCCAACCTCTAGCCCCTGAGTAGCCATGCATCCTTACGCCCAAGCCCCCTTAAGAATTATCTAGTCACGTACAAAAGTAAACATAAACATTCTAATACCGGTTATTTCATTCAGAAACGAACTATTTCATATAAAGAATTCAAATCGGTAATTACCGTTGCAAAATAAAATCGAAACGTTACTTTGAAGCATGACCAATTTTTATTGTGCAGAATTGCAACTTTTATGGAAAATAAATAATACGCTTTTGTCTGACGTGGGTCTGTCGATCAGAACGTTTATTTATATACAAATTTTTTTCCGACACCTTATTCAAAAATGTAAAAATGTCGAAACTCTGGAAGGTTCAAGAATTAACCTTCGAATTAGACACGCGTGTTTTCGTTCTTTTATCCCTTCTCCCTCTTTTGCCCCGAGTGAGGCTTTTATTTTTCGGTTCTCGATCGCGCGGATGGAAAAGTTATGAAAACAAAATCTCCACGATAGAAAAAAGTCCCGATTAATTTATCATGTGAAACGCTCCATGCGTATGAGTAACTTGACCTTTTGTCAATTAAAATTATATCCTTGTGCTTGCTCCATCGAGAGCAGCGACGATCCTATATTTTTAATTGAATTGTTGAATTATTTATTGATCGACACGATCTGTTGATTTTTTCAGAATTATTCACGCGACAAGTCGCAGCAAAAGGGCTTGCCTCCTCACACAACCTTGCAGAGACACGTCAAGGCAAATAGAAACGTTCATATACCGAGGTCAGACTCTATTTTTAATTTGGCAATAATAATATATAATCGATGATGACATCGTTGCCATGTGGCCATTCATTGACAACGTTTTTCCATCGTTTCACGTGTTTATTGTGTTTTCTTTCTTATTTTTACAGATTTTATTTCCCTGGTGGCAAACCCACCCCATTGTCACAAATCGACGCTACCATTTCTAAAATTACTGCTGCCTTCCAAAGCTTACCGGGTCATCGAGCCTCGCGTTCACAATTTTATATCATCCCAAAGGTATGAATGAATGCAAACAATTTTACGACTGATTGATGCAATACATAATTAATAATAATCCCAAAGATATAAAAAAAAAATTCGATCGTTATTGCTAAATAATAGGATCGATTAAATCAATTTAATTACTTTACCCCTTGTTAATTGTTATTTTTTTTTTCGCAACTCGATATGGTCAATTGTGCGATGAATATTGATTTTCTGTTTTTTTTTGTTTTGTCATTAGGCTTGTGACTTACCGTTCTACTGGAAAGTTCCGCTCTTCCTCGCAGCCGGTGGCGACAAAAATGGGTTCGTCGAGATGTCTGCCTTCCTGGACTTTTGGAAAGAGTAAGACAAAAAATAAAAGCAGTTGATTTGTCAATAATGTTTAGAAATTACTTTATCCTGGAAAATGAAACAAACGCAATTTCTTGGCATGGATGAAATAATTGTAATGTTTGTTTAAACGTCATTTTCGATTATTCTTTTCAGGCTGACGAACACGTATCACGATGCTGCCAGCAAATTTGTCAGAATCACCACTCGGGGACTCAGAAATACGATTATCCCTGAAGATTTGATTCCTTTGGTCCAGGACGTCGTTGAGACCCATCCAGGTCTTACTTTCCTCAAAGAAGCAACGGAATTCCATTCACGATACGTTCATACGGTGCGTTTGCCCGAATTCATACGCGATTTTATCTCTTAGGATTAATTTTCTTATCAAGTGAATCGATGACATCAATTATGTTTTCACATTGTACGTGTTTCATACACTTTCGCTTAAAACCAAAACATTTTCCCTTTGTTCCATTATATTCGTTGCTACCATGTCGATTTTTTTTTTTATTATGAGATTACAATCCCCTTAAAGTTCAAACATCGAGAAAAGTTATTCTAACCCAATTTAAATTTTATGTGCTCTCTAAAGAATACTGTTTCGTTTCTCGTCCATTCGCTCGACACTGGAAGAAAATAATTAGTGAATCTGCGAATTGATTTCAATCTCGTAATTTACAGGTGATAGCGAGGATATTTTATTGCGTCAATCGAAGCTGGAGTGGAAAAATTTCCGTGTCGGAATTACGTAGAAGCAATCTACTCGCTGTAATTAGTATACTCCAACACGAAGAAGATATCAATCAAGTGACGGCTTACTTCAGTTACGAACACTTTTACGTCATATATTGCAAATTTTGGGAACTGGATCGTGATCACGATTTGTTTATCGATAAAATGGATTTGATGAGGCACAACGATCACGGTGAGTTTTACTGATTAATTGTAGGAAACGTGCAAGGAAGATGAAGAAAAGAAAATAAACTGAAAGGAATGAAGAAATTCGTCATTTTCTTCTTTGAAACGTTGAATTAATCCTTTGAGACTCGGATATGAACAAAAAATCATCAGTTCTTCATGGAACGGGTTTGAAAAAAATTTTTTACTCAAAAGATTTGAGAGTAACAATCGAAAACGACGAAGAATGTTGTAAAATCATTTCTAATGTGGAATAAGACCCTTGTCGTTACTCAATTTTTGATTTCGTTTTATAACAGCGTTGTCGACTCGCTTGATCGAACGAATATTCAGCGGTGCTGTGACACGAGGTGGAGTCAAAGGTGGAGCGACACAGCAGCCTGAAGACAAGATGAGTTACACGGAATTCGTATGGTTTCTGCTCAGCGAGGAAGACAAAAATCATCCCACTGCCATCGAATACTGGTTTAGGTAGAAAATCACGCTCTTCAAAAAAAATTTCCGTCTTAATTGAAGAAAAAAAACTCACGTATATTATTTTTTTATGTTGTTTTCCATAGAGAAAACGTTTGGCAACTTTGCCTTGAACCGTGATAAAAAATTCACTCAATTTTTCGTGTTCCCTTCATGATAATCAAATTATTTGTTTTTTTGGTCCATAGATGCATGGATCTGGATGGCGATGGCTATCTATCGATGTACGAGCTCGAATATTTTTACGAAGAGCAATTGCAACGTATGGAAGCAATAAAAATGGAGACACTGCCGTTCGAGGATTGTTTGTGTCAAATGCTCGATATGATTCATCCAGCTACACCAGGCAAAATATCCCTCAGTGATTTGAAAAAGTGCAAAATGACTTCCATATTCTTTGATACTTTCTTCAATCTCGAGAAATATCTTGATCACGAACAGAGAGATCCATTTGCATCGACGAGGGATCACGATGCCGACGGTGAAGAGGTTAGCACCGAAAATTCTTCTCCTACCAATTAATCGTCATTTTTCTTTTTCAAAAATGTCAAATATCTTTGTTTTTAATGATTTTCTTGGATTATTATTTACGAAATTATGGAACGTAAATGATTTCATTGGCGTTCAACTTTATTCGGTCTTTTTGTACGAAATAGAATAGAAAAGAAAATATAATTATCATTTTTTCTTCCCTGCAGTTTTCCGACTGGGATAGATTCGCTGCGGACGAGTACGAATTGCTGGTCGCTGAAGAAAATGCGAATGACCAGAATGAACAGACGTAAGTTTCATTCATCGGGCCATTCGCACTTTGAGATTCTTCTTCACTATTCCGTGGTCGAGATGTTCCTCGATCCACCAATAGAAAAAATACGTTCGTACCAGAGTTTGTGTTGTGCCGAACAAATACAAAAACAAATCGAGTATTCGCCTATCTTGTGGGTGTTGAAGAAAAAGAGAACTTACCATAGTTTTTTTTCGACATTTTTTTCCGTTACATTTCCGGTATATATTCTCTACTGACATCTTGAACGTGTCCCCATAGCTAAAAATGACAACATCGAGAGTGAAGAGAGATTCCGCTCTGACGATCGGCTACTATTTTTGGAGACCTTGAATGGGGCATGCTTAGATATGGTTGTACATCCTTTGGGGACTAACACATTCTCTCTATCTCTCTCCCCCTTTCTCTCTCTCTCTCTCTCTCTTACTCTTTTCTCCATCCCCTGTCATTCTTCTCTTTTTCATGGCAAAAGCACCACGTTAAATACACCAAATGTTAAAAAATGCTGAAAAAAAGCGATTGGTTTAAAATGTTGTCAAAACTTTCCGTTTTCTCGAGGATCAAAAGTCTCTAAGCTTTGAGATTTTCTCAAAAGATTCACTGCCTTTGCAGATATTGAATTATTCTGTCGTACTTACTTTTATTTCCCATTCTTAAATATATTTATCGTAACGTATGATTGGTCAATTATTAATGGAAACGTTATTTAATTCAATAGGAGAAATTAGTTCGTCCGTCGTTTTGCCCCTCCACTCTCTTTACAAATTTGACATTGATTTTCCTTGGGATTTTGAGACTTTGAGAGAAACAAAATGACGAAGATGCCATATGCGTTTTGTTGCAGGCTGTGTGATGATGAAATGTAACCATCATCTGCAGCTCAGTAAGTAAGTCATAAAAGCTTGCATGTGTTATTTTCGTGAAGAATTTTGCAACCTCGCTGAGTGTGCGTCTGAATGCTTTGTTGTCTTTTGTATCTCGTAAATATTTTTATTCCACACGATGTTTTCCGATCGAGAAGAACTGGACAAGATTCTATTATGCATTTTATTCGTCAATGAAGATAAATAAAACACATGATACGTTTCTTTCGTTGGTATTTTTTGAGGCGACGGATTTGTCCACTTCTGCTCTGTAATTTTGATGCACAATTTTTGGTCAAATCCTCGATATTTCTTTCCAATTTATTATCATCACTTCTATTCTTTTAATTGCATTGATCGAATAAATAAAACATTTTTTCATCCGCTGTCAAACGTGAAAGAATGCATTTTTCATCTTCTTCTCATCGACTTTGTCACATTAATATTTATCTTCGATCCATCAATCACATCGATTCACAATATCATACTCCAAGTAACAAAACTAGAAAATTGGAAGCATGATGTAAGCCCAAAGCACAGATTATCGTATCCGCTTTTTCTTCTCGTTTTTTTTTCTTTCTCTTCAGAGCCACGATTAAAATACATGAGATCGATCCAAAGTTACCGAAATTTGATCAAAGCTCACACGAATAATCGTATCGTATTGTTAATGCCTGTCGATATCCTCACGAGAATGAGATATATGTGAAAGTTAACGAGACACAATATTCAATAGAAACAAAATCTGATTAATTCATGAAGATTATTTGTACGAAATACGTTCATTTCATATATAAATCTTTTCGTGCGTGTATTTTTATTCGTCACGTCATTTTTTAACACAATTTTTCGAAATAATTGACAGGCCGTACGAAAACGAGGCGGAGGAGGATGC
Organism: Campopleginae sp. 14b; assembly: GCA_030522525.1. Taxonomy (NCBI): domain Eukaryota; kingdom Metazoa; phylum Arthropoda; class Insecta; order Hymenoptera; family Ichneumonidae; species Campopleginae sp. 14b. Next base: position 16,980 of record JAPYYS010000247.1, read on the forward strand.
TTTTTCGCCGAATCTCGATGTTCTCATCGGTTGCGAAAATCCGACCGATTCCAATCAAGCTAAGAATCAAGGAACGACCAATTACGTGGAGAACAACGGAGCGATCAATGACTCACCAAAGACGCAGAATTATGACAGCGGAGAGAGCGACGATTATGCTGAAAGTGACAATTAACGAAAAAAACAAACAAACAAACTCAAGCAAAGAAAAACAATGACTAACACGTATGCTCCCTGAGAATAATCATAATCCCATAAAGTCATAATCGTGTTTACTTTCGTTCAGTTTAAATATACAGACGAACAAAAATAGAAAAATTCTCGTACATAAAAATCTATATTTATTACACTCGTATATATGAACACGCAAAGCTTGAAATTTGTGCTTAAGGTCACGAATCGTGTACTTCGGGATTGTACATAGACGCTAAATCGATAATTATTCATTGAAAAAATCATGATTGAAAATTACAGCAGTAACGATATAAAGAACTTATTAAAAATCGTGCGCGTCAGAGGAATAAATGAGTGATTTTTTTTTTGTTTCACTTCATCTGAAAAGAAAATAAATATCGTATGCAAAGTGTGTAAATATCAGAGCGAAGATGCTTGGATTTTACTTTTAGAATTTTTCGTTATCACCGTCAAAAATATATTTTCATTTTTTTCCGTGCAAGAATGTGGAGGATAAAAATCATTTTCGCGATACTCTTTTTCGTAGAAAAATATTTGTCCCGTTTTTTGTATCTCTTTTAAAAGTTCTCACTCTCTCCCTCGATTATCTCCACAGCATTATTTCTGCTGTCTCGGTCGAAACAGCTGTGGAGATTTCAACACAAGGAGACGACTCATGCTCCCTTAATATTTACATATATATGTATACGTATTCGTGTAAGGATGAGAGAAAAGTGAAACACTGTCACGTGTGCTTTATTCACGATTATATACTAAAGAGTCATTGTAGCTAATAAGTATTTATATACCTTAATATCGATAATGTCATGTATAAGAAGTTGGTTAATTGTAAACTACAAATACGTGTCCTTTTTGTAAAACGATGCTCATCGAGGATATATCAGATCTGCTCTTAGTCTCATACACACAGGCACATATAACATATATGAGTATATTATACACATTATCGAAGCTTCGAAACCGCGCGAACGACCCTGCGAATATTTTCAATTGGTAGATGCTCCCTAATATTTTTCTGAAGAGAAAAAATAACGATAAAAACAGATTTAAGATGACCCCTTTGTTTGTATCGTAAGATTCAGTCCTCGTAAAACTGTCATCGATATTCGCCAATTTTCGAATCTCTCTGCGACGAAGTTATTATTAATCGGACTCATATAATCAAATGAATATCAATTTTCTTGTATACCGTAAAAATGCACTTTTGTGCTCGATATTCGAGTGTATCGATGGCGAAGAAACAAGCTAACGGACGAAGAGAGCACGCTATTTCCATAACAAAAACAACAAATATATTATGAGTCTATCCCAATTGTATGAACTGGGATTAAACGAGTATTAAATTTCGTAACAATGAAGAGAGAGACTAATTAACGAGGGTTACAGATCTTTGACAAGACTGCAGCATCGTCTAAATATAAATATACGCGTTATTCATAAATATATATACAACAGAGTATCCCACAGTTGGTCGCGTCGACATCCCTATCGTTTTTTCTCCGAAAAAATGAGTTTATATCGTTTTACCACACCTCCAGTTGAAATGGTCAGAGATAACAGAAAAATGCACAGGACTTGTTTTGTAGAGCAACAAATTTACTCCGAAAAAGTTCTAGACAACTTCTTTCTGTTTTGATTATTTCAGTCGTGGCGCTGCACCGAAAAATGCGTGGCTATTAATTATAAAATTAGATCTCATTCCGATCCGACTTCAGCAGTGATCTATCAGCAATAGAAAAAAGTTGTAAGGACCTTTTCCATGGGAAATTTCACGCTCTACAATATTAGTCCTATGCATTTTTTATCTATCTCTCACTACTTTGCCGTTACGAGCAGTTAAAGCTCGCAGCTTCGTCGACGATTGCCGATGTTTGCAATTTTTAATAAAGGGAACGATCGCGAAACGGTATTAGTCAAATGTTCGGCCATAACTGAAGGTTTAGCTGATGACCATCTGTAGACACTCTGTGTGTACATATATTTGTAGATATAAGATTAATCTAGATGATAAAATCATTTTAATATAGCGATTCGCGTAAAGCTACATTCTAGTCCAAAACGTGCTACCGAATCGTATTTTAACCTTGAGCAACTTGGTGATAAATACGAATTTCGCAGAGATATATCCCCGGTAATATAATAATAATAATAATAATAATAATAATAAAAACGTGGAAGCGCGTTTTAACGCTCCACAAAAAGAAAAGAAGGAAGAAAGCTCGAGTGGGGAAAAGCGAACGAAAGAGAAAAAGTGCGTGTGCCAGAAAATGTAAACCGAAAACGAGTGAACAAAGAAAAATGCGGTGTTTTGTTGATTATCCAAAGATGTAACTATAGTTGATAATATATTATGCTTGTTATGGTTTTGTTTTCTTTTGTTTTTTTTTTTTTACTATTTATATGTGACAAAAACGAAACAATTTACCGGGAGGATCGAAAGAGAAAGTATATTATCGCGGGGAGATGATTTTCATCATAAATTTGATCAGATATTTCTGGCTCGTTAATTTATATATATGTATATCTAAATATTAATTATATTCATAGATTTATCGTTGTTTCGGGATTCCTTAATCCTACCGTCGGTCGTTGCTACGTTTTGTCTTTCTACATTTTTACAAACTCGAAGACGGAAGTTTCGTTGTTAAAGTTCGAATCGTTTCTTCTCTATTAGCGTCTTTCTTTTTTTCAACGGATACCAAAATCTGTCATTCATTGGAATCGACGTCCGGGAGACTTGACAAGAGATAAAGCTCAAATTCAGGAACGCGGAATTTCTTTGTAGCTTGCAACAAAAATACGACTCAATTGAGGGATTTTTTCACATGACGTTTCTAAGAGACGGTACGTAAAAAAATTTTTAATCGCAGCGCCACTGCGCAAACATTATGCCTCCCTCGTCAACATTTCAACAGATTTTGTTTAGAATTTTTATAACTCCGATAATCGACAACTTACCGGTTGAGAATTTTCTTGATTTCAATGCGTGGTCAGCGGCATTACAGTCGATACACGCCATGCTGATTATTACACATAGTAAATAGAGAAAAAGTGAAGATTGTGAACCGGTGCTTTTCGATAAATGTTTCGTTCCATTTCCTGCCTCTAAGAACAATAATTGACATCGCACGGGTGTGCAACCGCTAATGAAAATGCTGGTAATCCGAAAAACGTGACTCGTAAATGTCTGTTGGAGGAATAAGAACCAGCAATCGTTCCCAAAGAAAAAGATAAAAAGCTTCACAGTCTGTATAACAGTCGAAATTGGTACGTAATTAAAAAATGAAATAAAAGCCTTAAAACCCAATATCACGTTATTGAAACGTATGTACAACGTATACCTCGACGTATATATCCATATATACGAATACACACGTAAATGTAGCGAATTACGATTATATCTTACGGTTGAAAAATCGCATAATTGGTATATTATTGTCATCTACCATTGCTATAAATATATAATATATATTTATATATTATAATCGCCAATTAAGAAAGACTCAAGTTTTTAGAAGCTCCTCGATTGTTACTTTCGTTCATGGAAATTCAATTGATTTTAAAAACGTTCAATTATTCGGAATTAACAAGGAATATATATATATATGTTTGTATGAAAGGATCATTCGGAATGTAGAATCGATATGTAAGGAAAATTGTATGAAATGGTAGAAAATGTAGGTCAGGAATTATTGGGAGACGAAATGTATGCTAAGGAAAAAAAAATACTCGTCACCATACAAATAACTCTGTAATAAATTATAAATACACGTTCAAAATTATAATACCACTTTATATATATAATACTACTATATATGTATATATGAAAATGTATATATTTATTTATTTATTAGAGTGGCTGAAAAAAATCAAACTTTCTTGCTGGAGCATAATTGTGAGAAGAATATGAAAACGTCATAGACGAGGATTCTTGTTAAATACTAAAAGACTGCGAAGCGTCTATCTTTACTTTTATAAAAAATTAAGGAACCGAATGCAATTTTTTTTTTTTCATTCCAAAAAAAAGAAATTTTTCCATTATTGTGGATTTGCCATGATTTGCCTTTTGCGAATTGCAAACGGAAATGGCTCTTGTTCGTTAGTTTTTGAACTCTTTATTAGTTTATCAATTGTTCGGTAACTTTCAGCTCAAACCTTTTTTCTTACTCATCAATTTTCGCACATCTATCCTCGAGAGAAAGAATATTTTTCAGCCAAATTTCTATTCATGGATAGATACAATGAATATCGATGATTCGATCGATGCGAGAAAGTCTTTGTATTGACATATTTTTGTTTATGTTTTTTAGGTCCTAAGCATTACGATGATCGGTTTTCTTTATCCGAATCTCTGACAACAGCTCGACTCTTGAATCGTTTCTTATATCATTTGATTTTCCATTCAGCACTCGGTCGGGCCACATCGCTCTGTCTATTCTTTCGTTTATCTCCAATTCCGGGAGAATTTCGATTCGTATATCGTTTTAACGGTGTAACGGCGCGATTCCTCAAAATATTTCAACTTCGATTCTACACTTTTTGATGTCAAGTTGGATTATGCGGCTGATTACGAAACTCGAGTAATTTCTGTCCTAATAAAAATTAATTGGCTCAATGTATACTGAGAATTTTATCTCACGATCGCGTAATTTCATTTCTATATGAAAATACATGAGGACGATAAACGTGGCGCGAATCTAGGTGGATAATCCCGCAACTCGGAATAACGGTACGTTACACTCGTCGGAATTCACAGCAGTATAGGTCCATTCGGTCAACTTCTCAGAGTCAATCCCGTTTGCGAAAGGTTCCGATCTCTCCCTCTTTCTCCCGCTGTCTCTCTTCCACGGTGCACAATTTATTCGTTGTCGATTCACGAGATTCAGATTCCTGTTCTGAATAACCAGGACACTCGCTCACAAGATAAACTTAATTACGATTACTGGCTATGTCTTCAATAACATCATTCAAAATTGAGCAAATATGACAAAAAGCATATCGCTTTTTCGTCCATTAAGAATTATTTTCTCATCATCGGAATCAACGATTGAGTCATTGCGCTTGTTTTTTTTTTTTTTTTTTTTTTTTTGGCAATTACAACGAAATAATTTGCTGCAGTTATTGCCACGACGTCTCTTCAATATTTTCAGATCTCTATACATTGGGATTTATTTTTATGAAGAATTCAATTCAATCCGAGTCACCAAAAATATTTTTAAGACCGTTTGGAATAATGAATAGCAAAACAATTCTCGTTGCGTTAAAACGAGGCAATCCCCGACGTCGTGGAATTAAAGGATTGATAGAGAATAAAGAAATGAGAAAGAAAACGAGAGAAAAAACCATTGCTACATATAAGATCGAGCGTGGGAAAGCAACACACAGGTTTATTCGTTGAGGTTACTCGTTCTCTGGGTCAAGAAGCCTTCTCCCACACGACAAACAAATAAGTGTTACATTCGTATATATATCGTGGCCGTTTGCATAACGATGACACGCCGATTGCCGTTGGCGTTTCCCGGCTGACTTGCCTCTTCTATCGTAACCGATTAACGGGATGAGTGCAATAATCCGGAACGGATCTCTCGGCACTCTTATCCCGAGATCGCGCACGCGAAAAAAAAGTGGTAAATATGTGGAATTAAATAATGAACAGAAACGTCGATCATCATCGAGCGTAGCGTTCTTCCACCGTTTTTGCTCCGTCAAGTTAATCACTGGATCCGAATCAATTCGTTAATCCACCATGAAAAAAAAATTTCCGAAATATTTCAATCATAAAAATTTCCTTACGACGTGAAGAATTTTTTCTTAGGGTCGGCTATGAATATTTTCCATAATAATTCCCGAAAATGCCAAAATCTTGGAAAACGAGAAGCTCCAATCTTGAAGGAAATTTTCGTGGATTGAATTAAATTCGATTTTGATGAATCAGTGCGTTCCAGTCAAAAAGACTTTCCAGCGAAATGTCATTAAAGAAAAATGAAGTCAAAATTTCCCAGGTACGTTGACTTTTTGCAAATAAATGACAGCTCGATTCATAAGATTGCAATTCAATCAACTAAGTTGACGCGTCATTTTTTGTTGTTTAAACGTTCAAGGATCCGAAGGCGACATACGTCAGTCGGGCGCTTACAACCGGCAGAGAGTTCCCGGAGGAAAGATATTTCGCTTTACGACGAGAGACCGGGTCTGTGTCGTTTCAGGTTTGCAGCTGATGCTGGGAAAACCGGCTTGATCGAAGAGACAAGCGCAACGAGAGGAGCCGACGATGAATTCCCCTCCCAATGTGTGCGTGTATTTGTAGTTCTATGTTTACACGTCCGTATGTATGAGAAAACGAAGATGATGAAATTCCGGAGTTGAATTCCGCGAAAAGTCTTCATCAGCCGCGTCGTTTTACAGTACGAATTTTTTTACACCCCCTCGCCCCTCCCCTCTACCCAGAAATAAAGCCAAACGTACTAAAATCAACACTACAGGCCATTTCACAAATAAATACTTTTATATTTATATATATATATATATATATATTGATAATAGAAGAAGAACCAGAACAATGTTCGAAGAGTCGTCAATTTCTACAGCTTAGGACAACGATCCTACTTCGTGGTACATGTTCTTAACAATAGTAGATCAATCACCACGATCCTTGATCGAACAAACTTTGACATGCGATCCTAAGCATTCCTGTATCGTATGCAGTAACGATGACGGGCATCGAAATATCCCTGTTTAAACATTTTTTAACATTTCTTTTTATCTTACTCGTACTGCTGGGTCCGATTTTCAGGAAATTCACATTTGATAGTCCTTCGGAAAGCTTCCATGAATTGTACCACACAGCTTCACTCATTATTTTACTATTATAGTTATTATTCTTACAAGGACGTATACGACAATGACATCGCGCACACTTATATTCATTTTTTTTTGTGATACGCTTTTGGAGTCCGTAAGATCGCGACCTCGGAGTGTCCTCGAGGATTCGAAGCACTTTTCAATATCATTCCAAGAATTTCTCACCTTCGTATTTTCTCATGACCTGTGATCCTGTTTCCTTTTGTTCTTTTCCTTCGATCCTCCGCCCCGGGACGCAGAGATCTTATGCTGTGAGTCTTCAATATTCTCCGTGCTCCGTTAATTAATCTTAAAAATTCGGCACCGCAGGCGGATGCTCAGCGGAATGAGCCCTCGCCGAATTTCTCGGCTTGCAGGCGCAACCACTCTCCACCAACACGTAATCCTGACCCGTCAACGTTACCGGACCCAATGGTAATACCAGAAACAAATATGGTACGTACGTTTGTGTACACTCACCGTGCATTATCTCGCATTCCTTCGATCTGAAAAACAATAAGAAGCACGCAAGCTTATCAAATTGAAACGGTTGCATTTCTGTTTAAAGAGAATTCTTTCATCAATTCTTTCAAATTTTCGTCGTTTTTCGAGATTTCGGCTCTGGAATCTGCCAATTTTCGGCTTTTTCGATGTTTTTTTTCAGCATCGCCGAAAGAAAACAAAGATAAAAAAAACTTTTGATGGAAATTTCAATTATCGAATTGTTTCAGAAAATTCTTAATTAATGAATCTTACGAGAAATGTTTTATTTTCTTTTTTTTCAGTATTCATTATTATCAATAATCGGTTGGAGAGGCTCTAAAGAACGCGAGTCAAATTTTTCTCAATGAAACTCGAAAAACCGGAAAAAGGATTCCAATATCGCGAGCAAAGTTGCATTTCTACAAGGTCAAATGGAATGCTACGCGTGTTCCATCAACCTGTACAGTTATTCTAATCTAAAAGATGATTCTCATAAAGAGTCTTTTTATGGCTAAAACATAGCGGTATTTTTTTTTTTTGTCATTCGATGCTGTTTCAAATGCACGCTGCATGGGAAGAAAATAATCCAGTTCTTTTTGTCGTTTTTCTACCAAGTTGCTCAGCTTTCAAAAAAGTTTGACATCTCAAAAAGCCACTTTGCATGGACACGCTCCATGGAACATTATTACGCGAAGCGTCTCTCCCCCAGCCCGGATCGGGTCACGAACCGGCTCGGGCTATGTACAGTGAAATATGTACATAGTTGGAGTAGCATTATATATGACCCACTGCACTCTATTCGCCTCGTGACCGAGTCATTGCTCGAGTTTACTCGCATTGCTCGACTCAAATTCGCACAGGGGAGCATGAACTTTAAACATGTTCGGGATTTCGTTTCTTTTTTGTTCGTGCTTTACCAGTAAACGGTAATGAAAAAAAAAATTGTCACAAGAAATCGAAAAAAAGTTTTTCAAAAACACAAAGCGAATGAAAAACGCGGTTTCCCATTCACGAAAAAGTGAATTCTATTTAAAAAATGCAGGATAATTGGATAAAGTTTTGTTTTGTGCTTACTCGCAAACCTCGAAGACGATTTGCTGCAAAAGATCGGGAAATTTCTGAACGATCGTCACCGGCTGTCCACTGGTGAGACTGACCCCGTACATGGGCGCGGTCGTGTTGTATTTCGTTTTGCAAAGTCTCGACGATGAACCACAACTTTCGCTTGGGGAAAAGCTTCGTCCTAGAAAAGAGGGCAGAAAAAAAATGTTCATTTTAAAATCCTCGCTTTCGTTGCATTCAGCTTGAGTTTATGGTGATAAATGAATGTCATGGTTTCTCGAGGGAGAAATTTCAAAATTCTACAAGCAAATACAAGGACGTAGTGGATTCAGGAGAAAAAATATTTTCTGTTGACGTAGAAAAAGAACATTTCATCACCAGATTTTTAGAGTATTATAATAAATGGGAGATCTCATAAACCCTGCACTCATGATACTCCCACGCTGGGATCGATCGAAGAATCGCAAAGTATTTATCCGCGAAATGAACATTCTCAAAGCTCGATGCTGTAATAATTCTGGCGAATTTGTAGGTCTCGAGAGAGTGAGAAAGGAGTAGACTAGAAATATTTCCACATGTCCAACATGTTTTTTTCATGAATCCACGTGTCGATATATTGATTATGTATGTAACTATGAGCAACTATGTGTATGGATAGAATGAGGAGACGACGAGAGAGAAAAGTGCGATTATTCGAAACGTGAGTGGGCCGTGTGTACCGTTATGAGCGCCTCCAAGAGACGATAACTGTATTGGCCGGATAACCCTCGCGAGAAACCGCGGCCTGCTTCATTGTGTATGCACACATATATACATATATTTAAAACTAAGGCCGGTTCTCGCTACTACTTCGTGTAAAAATGGCATTTCACTATAACGTAAACCGCGTACACAGTTCGTATGGATGAATTAGTTGAATTGTACAATTCAGTTGATAAACACGTTATTCAAGTGCATATGTTTTAACGAACGTATACATATCGGTGGAAATGCACTTACACAAGTATTTTCAGGCCAGACGATGTTGTTGCACCGTAATACGTATCATACTACCCGATATTACAGACCGTGAATAAATTCTATGAGCGCGTTTCCAACTCATCACAACGAGGATATGAATGAACTGAAATATCGCCATTATCCCATTTCTTTTACGTACTAATGATTCGTATTACGTAATTTATCGTAATTCATGTAATTACGGAGGAAATAACTGTTCACAATTTTCTACCACATCTGGTCGACAGATGTTACCTCGAAATGGATTATTAACGCACTTGCCTCGGCTTTGGAATCATACAGGAGCATGTAATCGAGAATTTGTTTGAAGCGTAGGATTGGTAAACACGTCACGCGTTATTAGATTTATTTTTATTATTTTTATGACTACAATCTTTTCAGTCATTCCAATTAACATTTTACGTCTGTGATGAGTTTTACGGGGAAAAGATTTTCGTTATTCTCTGTTATGTATAGAGTCATTTATTTACAGAATCGTGATGACTTTACAGACGTGACGAAGTCTCGGGCCTGAGCATTGAAAAGAAGAGTCTGAGCGTCCAAGCTCAATGAAAACTTCTGTCTAACGACGATTATAATATTTTCTAATTTTTGCGAGCCAAGATCGTTACAGGGAATCTGAGTAATCGGGCCCATCAAAACTCTCACGAGAATTTCGTGCGAGTTGGAATTTTCTCAGCCAGTTATTATTGTTTCATACGGTAATTACCGAGACTTTACATCCGAATAAATTCGTAGCCAAATTTGCATTCTCTCAGCGCTATCCTGTCTGACTAAATTTATAATGGACCTGTTTTGGGTTAGCGAAGGTCACAAGGATCCACTATCAGAAACAGTTAATAACGATTGTTCGAAAAAAGTTAATATTCATTGAGAAAAATGCTCCTATGCCATGAATGAACGAGACAATCTCTTCGATTAGCTTGTAATATGATTTGGATCAATTTTCCACTCAAAGTCAGATTTTCGAGAAAAACAAATTTGAATAAATAGCTACTGGGTATATTTTCATATAAAAAAATTTACGAAAAAGATTAAAGGAATTGTATTCTGCTTTGTTTGTCCTTTTTTCCTGCTGTTTTATTCTTTGAAAATGATAACTTACCGACTCTCGAATTACCCGCAATTGAGTAATCTCCTTGCACCGTTTTATAGTTTTGGAGTAACGCTTTTCTCGTGATTTCCGGATCGATAGTACGTGGCTGGACCATTCGTCCTGTACGACTATTCCCACCCCATACACTCTTGAAGGTTCGCGATATTGCGGCTCTGGATTTGGAAAAAAAAAGTAAAAATAATTCTATAATAATAATAATATTTTTTATTAAAAAGCAGTTTTTTCCAAATCAATTTTTTGAACTACTTCGCGTTGAGCTCGAAAATTACTCACTCCATCGAGTCGGTTGATCCTTTTATAATTATATTTTATCAAAGTTCAAACGAAGTTAATGTTATCGAGAAATTAGCGAATGCAATTACTTTTTTTAATTACGTCATTCGTAAAGATAAAACTTGTGACGTTTGACGAAATTGTTATGAAAAGATTTATAAGATCGTAAACTTACGAAGGATATTGCATGTCATTGGGGCCTATGCAGTCGATTGAATCGGTGAGGGCATCGCCCCAGACATATTTGAGTCCGAGACCACTGCCCTCACATTTTTTCGCAGCTTCGGTGACGAAGCTGAGCATCGTGAGAACAAGGCAAACACCGATACATCTTGGCAACTGAAACACCAGGAAAAAAACGCTTTTAATATTTCGAGAATACTGAATATTGTGAAATATTGAAACGAAAATAAAAAAAAAACAGAGAATGTTTGGACAATTCTGGCGGAGGTTCAGGAGGCAAAAGATCAGTAAGTATGCCGTTGGAATCAATCAAGACATTCACGGCTAAGGAAAAAAACGTGTTATATTATTTCACAGTTATAATCTGTTTTTTTACATGATTCTCTCTTGAGTTTCTATACTTTTTTTGTTTTTCAAGGATATTCGTTCGAGGAAGCTCGATCGCCAATAAAATCGTGAGAAAAATCTTTACGTTTCTCCTTCACCAAGGACAAATGAGAATAATAACAATAAAAATCCAAAGGGAGGTAAAAGTCTATAGCAAATTCATGATACGAAACGTTTGCTCAGACTCCCAGCAAATCAAATTTTTTTTCAGCGACATCCCAATCATCATTTTTTTCTATGGAATTTAACGATTTCCTTACTCTGAAGTATTGCAAAAGATTCCTCCGTAAACTCTTACTTTACTTCGGTTAACGTTCACTCCGCAATAAAATATGACGATGAGTGCGTGTTTTTATTAGCGTAAATAAAATTATGATCGGAAACAGAAAGGTTACGAGAGCTTAAATATAGAAATAACTGACTACGGATAATCGTGGGATTTTCATTTTCCTTCGGAATTTTCGAAGCGCTCGGACGGAAGAGAAATCCTTTATTTGTTCGCGTGTACGTCTCATCGCAACTAGGATTTTTTTTCGACTGCTGCTAATGATCGACGAGGGATGATCTTTTGAACGCTCCAAACTAGCAATTTTCAGATTATGTAGGTCTTTTCGGAGCGACGATAAAGATTGGGAACGGTTCATCGAGATTTTTACAAAAATATGCGAATAAATTGGCAAATTTTGTAATCCCATCGACTTCAAAATGAACAAACTCTTCAATGGGGGAAAACTGTTACAGTTGTGATAAAAAAAAAATGGTGTTTTTTATCATGAAAAATTATATCATGCAATTAGATCAATTTTTATTTTTTCAACGAGTGTCGAAGACGCTGATGTATGAAAGCAATTTCCCTGAGTAAAAAGGAACAAACGTATTTTCGAATTTGTATTCGAAGCATAAAAAGGTGAACCGAATAAAACGTGTTGGAGTAAAAATTGGGTCGTAAAGCAACTTTCGAAAGCAATTTCGCATTTCTGGTTTTCATAGACTTTTTCGGCAAGTGTCAAGGCAACCGCGCGATTGAGCTTATATTAGCGGGGGTCTTGTTCACGGTTTCTGGGTTGCGGTCCACATAACTTGCTCTATTTGTGTATGCAATATATACGTGCGCTGGGACACGCTTTCATCCGGCTAGCCAGCAATACCCGTATAGTATATAGTAATACATGAAATATTCATTTTCTACACAGACATAGAATCGAAGTGCGACACGTACGGTAGCACGAGGTGAAAGCAAAGTGTTATCCATCGCGACCCATACGAATTAGCGAGTATTGCCTCTTTGGGGCATCGATGTCCCCGGATGGATCATCACCGGCTTCGATTTCGAACTCCGTTTCTCGCAGACGATTTTCCTTTTTTTATCAACGTGAACAGGATTATAATTTCATTTTTGTCTCGCATCGAAAGATACTCACACGATTCTCTGTTTATTCAACAATTTCCAGTGAAAAATACAAAGATGAACTATTCAAGGTCATTGAAAATAATTCAACCACGAAAAGAAGTAATTTATATTCAAAAAAATAATTATTTACCGCAATTGGACTTTCGAAAGTCAATTGGAATGAAAAGTAAAATATTTAAACAATTACCGCGCTCAAAAGCGTTTTAATCCTGTTTTATAATCCATTATCCAAACCCACGATGACAGCTGATCACAGGCACAAGATTTATGTCGACAATATCGGCCGGGAGAATCACTGGACGCAAGAAACTTTGATTGTTCGCACCTTCGCTCATTCGAATGCCGTTTAACCATCGACATATATGATAAGACATGATTAACGTTCGTCGCTATGGTGCTGGTCTAACGAACTTTACAGCTGAGCTAAACATTTTTACCTCGATGAGTTTCTAGCGATAAAATAACCTCAATGTTTTGACAACTCATTCTATTTGTCCTATGCAGAACTGCATAGTGCAGCAGCAACAGCAGCCGGTAGTTGGAGGACAGAGATCTTGAAATTTTCGCACGCGAGTCAACCTTCATTACGATGGTGCGGGACGTGACTAGATTTCATTAGTATAAAAACTAATTGGCGTGCGATACTTTAGCGAGCTCACGAAAACAATGAAAGCGTATGAAATATTTATCTTCCCCGCCTTTCCCTTTGCCGATCCTCATTTCACATTGTTGTCGCGCAAAAGAGGCGGCTGATGACTCGACTTACATTCGCCGGGTCTCGTGTGCAATGGCTTTTATAACGGATCTGCGAACACCGCGATCGTCCCGATCTGCACGAGTCTCGCGAGTACAACGATACCGACTGTGTATACATCGCTCGCTCGTGAGAATGGTCTGAACTTGAGTTTATATCTTCACTCAAATGTGTATCTATGTGCATATAAATCTGCACACTCATAGATGAAAACATGTTATTTTTGGAGCTAAAGCCACACAAACCGGCAATCTGAAGGCCTTAAACTCCGTTCTCCTCCGTAAACGCGAAACGCTTTATTTTTATTGTTTGAATTCACCATAGCTTTGCATTTTTATCGCCCCAGATGAGAAGAAATTAAGTTTGATGCCATTTTTATTAACTCCACGTTTGTACTGCATTTTTATGACGTACCGCGAGTCTTTTCTGCATCAAGAGCAATTTTCAACCAGGTCACCTTGCAAGCCCGTTAGTCTCAGTGCAATCGATTAATCATGGAGATCATTTCTTCCAACAATCGGCCAATTCCTGGATCAACGGTTAGTGCCGGAAGATTTAAAGTTTGAGAAGAAAAAGTTACTGCCATTTTCGAGTCAATGCACACGTCTGCCCGCGATCAAATCGAAACTTCACTGCTAACGGGCTCATCAGAAATCGACTTTCGGAGCATCGCCTTAATTACGTTGATGATTACAGAATTTCGATTTAGAGAAATGCCTCGTTTACCATCGAGGGTGTTTTTCTCAAGGTCAGTAAAGTGGTACAGAGAACATGAAGAAACAGAAATTCCTGACTCCTCTTCTTCACAGTCCGGAAATGTCGATTTTCCTGATTATCGTTATTCAACAGAGGTCGATGAAGTCATAATAACAATTTCTTAATTGAGCAGCATCCGCAGTTTGATGACGTAACTTTATGAAAGTCAACGTGCGAGGTCGTTGTTCTGCCTAGCACGCTCTATTCTCAAGATGAACGTGAACTTGAATTCTTCGTTTTCCTCTCTCTTTTTTTTTCCTCTCTTTTCGTTCGCTTGTCTCAATCGCTTTCAGTGTCAAGATCAAAACTAAGTTGTTCTTTCGCTGCTCCTCGATGCAGGAAGGCGTGGCTAACATAATCATTTTAATTTTTTCATCTCGATGACTCAACCATTCGCGTCACTCGGTCGATCCTGCATTTCTTTTTATTATTTTATTGAATCTCCGGGTCGACAAACCCTACCTCAATAACCTTGAGAACGCACTTCTTGTTGAATCGCGTTTTTCTGTCACTCCGGACACGATTTACGCGAAGTTTTTTTTCAGCGAATCTACAGGAACGACAAAAAAAAATAGAAAAACAAATAGTGAAGTTTTCTTGCATAAATTTTATCGTTTTACAAAAAAACTCACTAGATTTTTCTCCATTCTTTTTTCCTCTTTTCTGAAATTTGTCACCTCCCTATGAAGACGTTCAGATTTGGGAACGATCTAAAGTCGCTTTTTAATACGTTTTGCACAAAATTTCGGGCTAATGAAGAAAATTCGACTGTTCGGTAATGAGATAAATACCACGTTGTTATTTTCTATCTTGAGGATAACTCGTTCGATTAAGTTAAAAAATAATTTTCGCCTAAAATAAAAGGGGGAAATTGGATATTTTTTTCTGTCTAAGATTGCAACGCGAAAAGCATCGAAATTCCGACGTTTTACGTGTAGAATCGATATCCCTAACGGTCCATTATATGATCCGAAGGATACAGTAAAAATATAGACATATAGATATATACAGAAGAAGATAAAGTGGGTACACTTGGACGGTGCGTTCTAACGGTAACGGTAAATCATCCAAAACGTTCTTCCTCCTGTCTCTCGAAGGTGAGTAAGAGAAGAAACCATAGTGGATATCGGAAGAGTCATTTTGGTCGCGCCTCGATAACGGTAAATCGAAATCTTTCGGCTGAACGAATCTTCGAAATTTGTGGGAATGAAAAATTCTTTTCACTCAAAAAATACTAATTTGATGCAATTCAACTAAAAGAAAATGTTCTCTATTGCGTTGAGAGCCTATTTTTATTTCCACGGTTATTACGTTAGAAAGACGAGGGGGAAACGAAAAGTGGAAGATTGCCGGCGATCTACCTGGATGAATGACCTGCATACCCCGTCGTTCTTTGTATACATTCGACCTGAATAATAAAGGCTACCATCATGCTCATCCCTTCAGGCACTTCAGGACCGGCTCCGCTTAAAAAAACCTTCCTAAAAGGTACACGTTCAATGGCTTGGCATACCTGAAGAGATATATTCACCCACTACACTCATTTTGGCCTGGCCATCATCTAAAAAGGCTCTTCGTTTCGTACGGTCATCCCAAATTATCTTTATTCTTTATCGTCTCAACATTTGCATCTTTCGAATGCCACAAGCATCATTCTTTCCATCTTGCCTCATTTTATTAATTACTTTTCATTGTGTATTGTCTCGACTTGGCCATCGTTTAAAAAAGACCTTTATGTGTTCGCATGCCCTTCCTCCTCGTCAATTATTGCAGCGGAGTTTGCATCGTTGGAATGCCGCGACAATAATTCTCTAGATGTTCTCCGATTTCGTAATGTCTTTTTATTCTAAACATTTTCTTCGCATGCTTTTCCGTTCAATCATTCATGGACTATCGAAAAAAGTCGATAAATACGCCAAGCTTTTCTTAATAATGGTTAAAAATGTTCAGAACAGAATTTTGGTATTCACAACGATACGAACTTACGAACAGTATAATACCGGAGAGGGATCAGGAAAAGGGGAAATGAGTCAACGACTTCAAGATTCTCGGGGGACATGTGTTGGAATTTTGTAAATTCAAAGAAAATTTAAATAATTACTCACCGTTCGCATTGTGGACACCATTTTTTACTTTAATATCAGTCTCGCAATAATTAAACTTGAACTCGAGATATTTATTTATCAAACGATTGTCACACGATGTTTAGTGTTATTCGTCGTATGATTTTTTTTTAGTTTATCATCGATAGGGCTGGAAATTTTTAGTCGATTAAATGTTTTTTTTTAATATTACGATTTTTTTCGATAAATATCGTTGGGAAGAAATATTCTTATGAAACCGTATCAAAGACCGTTCATGTCACTACACCGGATGCTCGTTGAGTTTGGGGTCGAGCACCTCCGTCCGCGCAGGTGGATGTCCAGAGGTTGACTGGTAGAATCGTAAGTAACCGGGCCCTCTCTGTGCTCGGTTGCTCAGATCGAGGGACAGCGCGAGAGAGACAAAACGAGCAGAGACAGAGCAAGAAAAACAGAGGCATACGCTGGGATCCAAGAAGGAGTAGTTGGGCTCCTCGAGGGATTGGTTCTTTTACCCCACCTGGAAATTGTGCTCTTCTTTTTTTCTCTTTCTTACAGTCTTCTCATAAAGAGACCGAAGAAAAAAATTGCCGGTTTATTCTGCACATTTTTGACACATACTTCAAATTTCCGCTACGAAATTCCGAGCACTCGTGATACATTTTTTCAATGGATTTCGTGAATCAAGCCTAAAATGTTGCGGCACGAGTTTTTAATAGTTGACGTATTCTTAATATTATGCTTAAACATTCCGAAAGTTGATTTTCGGCAAAGTTTTCTCAATCGTAAAAAAACTCACCTTACATTCTTTTTTCTCGAATATTTCTTCGAGTAAAATTTCATAAAGTATCCGTTGCCGATGCTCAATCGATGACGTTTCATGTTTCTTTGAAAATTGTTACTTTTTTCCACATCGACAGAAAGGAATTGTGTGGGGAAAACAAATCCTCTGTCTGTCAAGCTTTTACTCAGCAACTACTAAGAACTTTCTTTCGAGACTTGTTAATTCAAAAAATAGATCACCCCACGCATTAATCGACAATGGAGAGCTTTTCAACGATCCAGCAAGAAGAATGTCTCGAAAATCGAAAAGCATTGTAGATATTCACAGCATGCACACTGGGAAATGGCAATTTCTGTGACTCTTCCTCGTAGCCCGGAATTTTCATTCGAATCGGCGAATATCGTAAAATTTGAAGCTGGAAAATTGGAGCTGGGGAAAGGTTTTTATCGAAGTTCGAAATAAAAATGGTATCGAAACTCTCGACGGTTGTGATATATCTTTTTTTTTTAATAATCTTGTAATCGAATATCGATACGATCATACAAATAAGTTGTTGCTCTTCTCATGCGCAAGTGAACCTTAAACAAGGTCGCGATAAATTACTCCCTCTCAGATAAATTTGTGATACATTCAGTCAAAATCTCGTCTTTGCAGTAATTCGTCTTAAAACACAGAAAAAAAATGTACCACGAAAATCCGATGAGAATTTTTCGTTTCTATAATGTCGGTGAGAGAAATATCGCGCTGAATAAGTTTTGCACAAACTTGACGGACAGATTGGCGCTATATTCAAGCAAGTGGTTTTTTTCTACTCATTTTGGAATGAATTCCTACATGATGAATCGTGGAGTGTCGATGGAAAAAAAAAATTACAAACATTTACGGAAAATCATTCCGAAACAGAAATAGTTAACATTCGCGACTCGTTATTTTAATCGGTCGACATAAAACGCGAATGAATTATAAATTCCAATGCACAACTTCGATATAAACTTATAGTACATAAAAATATAAAGATACACGCGCTTGATTTTGTGTACACATTTGAAATTAGCTTGGGAAAAGCTAACGAATTTGGCGTAGCAGTGAATATTCCAATTAATTAAATTCGAGTAGAATCGCATTCGAGGTAATGCGATCGTAAAGGTGAAATGTTCGATCGGCGCTTGAATCTGTTGAATTGTTCGCTTGTAGGTCGGCAAAATAGTTTGATAACATTGAATCGTAATAAATAGGAAAATAGTCAACAATTTGATGCGAAGGTATGTGCCGGTAAAATAATACGAAACTATGAAAATGTGTTCCTCAATGAAATCGCTCGTTGTCGAATAAGACTGTTGAATCGTTTGCGCCAAGCGTTAAGAAAAAAGAAAACAAAAGACATTTACACGGTTGTTGCTTCGGTGTCGTGACATTAAATCGCTGATGTGCCAGCAGTCACGTCGAGTCAACCGGATGTTCCTTACGTCCTGCAGATATCGCGTTCTCTCGTATTTTTTGTCTCGTACATTAGTCGTCGAATTTAATAGAATTAACTGACATGTCGATCTGTCCACCACGATATGCTCCTCTCTTCTTCTTTGTCTTCTCGTGACGGAAAGATTTTCCCTTCGTGTGCTTCAAGTCGAGATTTGCTCTTTCTCCCCATGATCCGCGCGCACCTTTCTGTTTTTATTAATTCAAAGAAAAAATGCTTGAATACGACTGTCAAGAATGCATATTTTTTGGCGAATATTATAAACCACGGAATTAAGAGATGATGCTGAAGTTGACAACGTTGGAACGCAACGAAATAAATTCATTTTTATCGATCATTTCTTCCAGTTTCGAAATGATCCAAATTTTTTGAGCCGATATATTTTTCTGGGGCAAAACCGAACGTTTTATCATGATAATTAAATTCTGAATATAAACAATGAGCTTCAGCAAAGTTTCATTACATTCCAACGTTGCAAACTTCAACGTCATATTCAGAGAATATACAAAGAAGATGGTTTTTCGTCCCTGATTTACGTTGCGCGATTAAAAGACGAATGATACATGGACTTTTGCTGGTTATTTGTCAATGCTTCTGAATTCTGACGATAAAAAGGAGGAAAAAAGCGTCCGATCGGAAACTTAATGTTAAGACAATAATCTCACCTCTTCAAGCTTCTAGGATCAATCGTCGAAAGTGATCTTTTTGTTTTGAGGGGGTGCATCGTTACCAAAAGATTTTCTGTCACCGAAGCTTCCGCCACCCCTGCCCCCGCGGAAACCGCCACCCCGTCCGCCTCTATCACCATCTCCGAAGGATTTTCTGAAGCCATCCCCCCTACCCCGAGAATTGCCGTCATTGCCACCCCACGAATTTCTACCCTCGAATCCACCGCGGCCGCCCCTGAATCCTCCACCTCGGCCTCCGCGACCTCCTCGATCACCGCCACCTCGACCCCCACGATCATAACCTCCGCGTCCCCCACGGCCACCCCTATCACCACCGCGTCCTCCCCGGAAACCACCCCTTTCGCCGTCTCTACCCCCTCGGAAACCAAGACCCCCGCGAGCACCCCTGAAACCGCCCCCTCCTCTTCCGCCACCGTGCTTTTTGAAACCATTTTCTTCGCCACCCTCGTCACCTTCCTCCTCGGCCTAGAACAAAAGAGAAAACCACAGGTCAGCCGCACTACTTTGATGCAAGTTTTTCCCTTAATCACTAACTCTTCGATACTCCAAACTAAATCATGTTTTTACACTAAAATGTTCGTATTTATTGTCAAATTTCAACGAAAAATTGCTTTTTGTTCAATGCAATCGGAAAATTGGGTTTTGCTGAGCGATCTGCATTTTCTTCCTCTATCCTCGCGACGTCTCGTACGTTTTGCAGCTCCTGCTGCTCGACGACTCCACGTACCTTCCTAACTGTTAAAATGTATAGCGAATATGATAAAAGCAACAATTGAGGAAGAACTTTCACGAAGCGGCGAATGACCTGTAGTTTCCTTCTCCGATCTCATTCTTTTGATAATATTTTTTTACCTTCGCCTCGAACGAATTATTCGCCAGATTTGGATGCAGATTCTGGATGTAGTCCTCGTCGTTCACGCGCCGGAATGGGCTATTCTTTGTCTGCGTAATATTAGAAACATGACATGTGACAATGAAAACGTGTCGCGGACCTTGTGATTCAATCTTTCACTTCTCTGATACTAAACTTTGATCACAGAACTGAATAACGAAAAACTTCATAATTATTCCGATCCTTTTTCCGTTTATATTTGACACACCATCATGAGGGAATCAACATTTTCCGACACAGGATTCAAAGACAATATGCAAATAGTTGGGTTAATTTATAATTAAAAGGGTTTTGTATTATTGAATATATTATTGTATCATTTAAAATGAAATTACTTAGAAGACAATTTTTTGAAAAATAGCAACAAATTCACGTTTTGACTGGATCATTGAAATTTTGACGAATACTGATTAAGAGTGAGGATCGAGATTAGTTTTTCTGACGTAATCAAGAAAAATTCAAAGAAGTCTGGGAACGATTGTTCCACGTAAGGGTTTTATATATCGTGTAGTAAAATTCCGTCAAATACAAAATAATATGAAAAGGGAAGTTTATTTTTACCTTATCGCCATTGAAGCTGTTGTTTGCTTTCGTGAAATTGCTATAATTCGGTTTCTTTGCTGCTGGTTTCTCATCAGCATCATCTTCGGCTTCTTCAACAGTTTTATCGTGTTTTCTTTTTTCTCCCTTAGCTGGAGTCTTTACAACAGGTTTTTCATCAACCTCGTCCTCGCTGGAGTCTTCGTCACTGGATTTCTCTTTCGCCGCAGGTTTGGCAGCAGCTTTGGGTTTGGGTTTTTCATCTTCAGAGGAAGATTCTTCCTCGGAGGATTCTTTCTTGGCTGCTTTAGCGGGTGCAGCTTTGGTCGGCGCGGGTTTTTCATCTTCGGAATCAGATTCCTCGCTAGAGGATTCATGCTTCTTCTTTTGAACAGCCGGAGATTTGGTAGGGGGTCCTTTGGGTGCGGGTTTGCTCTCTTCTTCCGAGGTATCATCTTCGCTGGAAGATTCAGCTTTTTTTGCTGCGGCTCTGACAGGTGTTTTGGCAACTGGAGTTACTGCCGGCTTTTTCGCTGGCGGTTCATCGTCGTCGCTGTCTTCTTCGCTGGAGGAGTCTTTTTGAGCCACAGGTTTTTTCGCAGCAGGAGCTTTCACGGGACTCGGTTTTGCTGCCGGTGTTTCATCTTCCGAAGACGATTCCTCAGAGGATTCTTCCTTGGCTGCAACAACCTTAGCCGGCGCTGCTTTCGGCGGTTGTTTAACCGGCGATTTTTTTGCTACTGGTTTTTCATCCTCCGAGGAGGATTCTTCGTCGCTCGATTCTGCTTTTTTGGCAGCTGCTTTTTGTAAAGCAGCTGTTACAGCAGGTGTGGTTTTCCGCACTGCTGGCTTGACCGTGGGTTCGTCACTGTCGCTCTCTTCGCTCGAGGATTCTTTCTTCGGAGCTGGCTTGGCGGCTGGTTTGGCCGCAGCTTTCGCCGCTACGGGCTTGGCTACCGTCTTAGCTTTAGAATCTTCGTTGCTGGAATCTCCTTCGCTGGAGGATTCTTCTTTAGCGACTGGTTTTGCTGCAGGTTTCGCTGCGACCTTTGCCGCGGGCTTTGCTGCTGGCTTCTCGTCTTCGCTCGACGATTCCTCGGAAGAACTCTCTTCCTTCGCCTTTACTGGCGCTGCCTTTGCAGGAGCTTTGCCGTTCATCTGTGGCACTTTTTTCGGCACTTCCTCTTCCTCCGAACTCGAACCTGAACTACTGTCCTTCTTGGCATTCTTTATGTTTATTTTTTTACTAGATGTGTTTTGATAGTGCTTGAAAACCTCCACGATGCCTGGGGAACCCTTCGGCAATACCGGCTGCAATTTTTTAAAAACATTCTTTAGTCGAGATGACAAAACTTCTAAAAACAGTTTTTCATGCTCTGCAATGTTAATTCTCTTTGTTATGTTTATTAAGCAAATTCCAATTTTTTATTTTGGTGAGTGGTGATTGTTATTTCGAACGTAGATATTGATAATTCTGATTGTTACTGCCGAAAACTACAAGAATAACAAGAATAAAAACTGACCGACCGAAAAAAATGGCGATAAACGTAACAATAATTTATTAATGAGCCAAGTTCGATTTAAAATGAATAATAATGATGAACGCAGCGTGTCCGAATTCGAGTAAAAAAGAAACTGATATGAATGACGAAACGAAAAAACTATGGTCGAATTTTGAAAATTGCATATAATTAATTTCAAACGCGGCTTTTTGGCGTCCACGACACGCGCCATTAGCGCCATAACGCTGGTCCCCGTATTTCGATAGTAATAATCCTTCTGCCATATCGATGGTTATTATTTTCATGCTAATCATTGTTCAGGCTTTCATAAAAGTGACGCTTTATCAGCAATCGTAAACAATGTCAAACAAAATGTTCAACGAGCTACGTCGATGGGCCAACGGAGCTCGTTTAGGTTAAAAAAAAAAAACACGCGGTTTATCGCGCACGTTTCCGACGTCGGAGGTAGATATACTCATAATATCAGAATACTGGAGGCAAAACATAGTTTTTCTTGTTAGTTAATTAGCAGATATCGAATTATACGCATACCAGACTTTTGAGAGAGTGATTGACGAAGGAAAAGCTAAATTTTTATATTTTGTGTAAATTGGCTCGACCGTCCACGTGGTGTGAGGCGAAAGCGGCATTACGCGTTATTATCAAATGGGTTTACTCCGGTAAAGTACGAGATATTGTAGGACGACAGTTTGAAAAATATAAATAAAACTCAAAAAACTTACCGCACTCGTTTTCTTTTGGAAAACTTTGGCAAGAGCTGCATCCTTTTTCAGCAAATAATCGTGCACGAGGGCAGAAACACCTAATTCCTCGGCGGAAGCCATGACGGACGCGGCTAAAGGACTGACGACAAAATGTGCAACATCCACTGTACGCCTTAGTTCATGCCTTGCACGAGTGTGGCGCTTCAATCGTACTTTAGTTTTCCGACTCACCACGTAGCTCTGCTCATCACATCCGTTATTCGAATTTCCGAAATGATGCACGTGTTCTTCTAGTATTCGTCTGGTTGAAAAATCTAATTTGTTGAATAATCTCCATCCTACAATCCTATTCTCATTGTCATGAGTATTTCGAAAAACTGAACTTCGCCAAAACCATTTTCAATATATTTTATTAATATAGTTCAAAGAATTAAATACCTTTTTTCTCGAAAGCACTAGCTGATGTCTGTGGCATATATAAAATCGAAATACAAAAGTATTTTTTTAAAAACAGAAAATTGCGTCACCTGTATAAAAATTCTTTATTGAAACTTGTTCAAAGTTTGTCGATAAAATTGAGTACGGGAAAAAAATACACCCATCCGATTGGCAGATTAAATATACACAAAGCTTTACACCCACTGAACGCAGCTGTGTGAGTGTGACGAAAGGGCTGTCAGCCACGTGATTTGTTGACAGTCCTTCAACTTTCTGGAAATGCGTTGTTTACAAATATTGTAAATTGATGAACCGGGTAGCATGAAAGTTCGTCTACAGCCCCGTACGAAACTGGAAATAATTATCTTTTCTTCGAAAGCTGCACGACATCAACCTTTAGAGCAATTACTACCGGCCAAGTGAAAAATCGAACACCTAACCTACAAATATTTATAAGTTCGTACATATAAATAAGAAAAACAATGGTAATAGCAATCGGTTTTGAAGGAAGTGCGAATAAGATTGGAATAGGAATAACCAGAGATGATCAAGTTTTATCAAACGTGAGGCGAACTTACGTCACACCACCAGGTGAAGGTAAACAACAATAAACAAAATGTTCTATTCGAAAATAAAAAATAATCGCAAAATCACAAAACGTACTGAAGTACCTCAGTGCTTCGCTTTTTTTTCTCGTACATTTTACTTCCACATTCCTGCGATTGTCAAATTCTGCAACTATTCTTTTTCTTTCATATTTAACTTTTCGCAAAGTTTAATTGGAACGTTTCAATTTTGATTACCTTTTACCTCCAGTCAATTTTCCTCATTCATTCTTTCAAATTCACAACTTAATGTAGTTTTGAGTTTTGAGAATAAGACAAAGTTCTCTACTTAAAATGAGGAAAAGTACACTAAAAAGATAATTTCATTTCCCAAGGGTTCTTGCCGAAGGAAACAGCGATTCATCATCGAACCCACGTCCTGGAAATTCTGGAAAAAGCATTAAAGGATGCGAATTTGAGTATGAAGGATGTCGATGTAATTTGTTATACGAAAGGCCCGGGGATGGGAGGTCCTTTGACAGTCTTGGCTTTGGTGGCTCGGACAATGGCTCAACTTTA
This sequence comes from Campopleginae sp. 14b, assembly GCA_030522525.1. Classification (NCBI taxonomy): domain Eukaryota; kingdom Metazoa; phylum Arthropoda; class Insecta; order Hymenoptera; family Ichneumonidae; species Campopleginae sp. 14b. The sequence continues at coordinate 41,713 of JAPYYS010000247.1, forward strand.
CAACAAACCCATTATAGGTGTGAATCACTGCATTGGTCACATAGAAATGGGAAGATTGATAACAGGAAGTCAAAATCCCATTGTGCTTTACGTATCCGGAGGAAACACTCAAGTTATTGCCTACTCCAGACAGCGCTACCGAATATTTGGGGAAACAATTGACATCGCGGTTGGCAATTGTTTGGACAGATTTGCACGATTGTTAAAATTATCCAATGACCCCAGTCCTGGCTACAATATAGAACAGCTGGCAAAGAAGTAAGTAAGATCTCGTCTGCTCCTTTAAAAAAAAAGATTTCCGATTCTGAAAAATCAAAAACATGAATTATTTGCTGAAATATCTCGTGAATACAAAAATCATAAAAAAATTGACAAAACTGGAGAAATAGAGTCAGTATTTCATTGTTTCTTTTTGACGTTATTTCTTGGGAAAACGAGGGGTTCGAAATTGGCACCGCTGCCTTATGTGGTGAAAGGGATGGATGTCTCGTTTTCCGGTATTTTGTCAAACGTCGAGGAACATTTGGACGTTTGGTTGGCCAGTGGAGAATACAGTAAGGAGGATCTCTGTTTTTCCCTGCAAGAGACGACGTTCGCGATGCTGATTGAAATAACTGGCAAGGATAATTGTTTAATTTGCTTCGTAATTTGTCATGCGTGAACAAAATAGCTCAAGGACGAAATTAGGATAATTAATGCAATTTCCATAATTGATAATAATATTTCAGAACGCGCGATGGCTCATGTCGGTTCGCAAGAGGTACTAATCGTAGGCGGGGTCGGCTGTAACGAGAGACTGCAACAAATGATGGGTGTCATGTGCGCCGAACGAGGAGCCAAACTGTACGCAACGGACGAACGTTTTTGCATCGATAATGGCGTTATGATCGCTGTTGCTGGAACCCTCGAGTACCAGAGCGGCGTTCCCACTCCTTGGGAACAGACGACGTGCTCACAAAGATTTCGTACCGACGAAGTTTTCGTTTCGTGGAGAAAATGAATAGAAACAAGTAAAAAGAAAAAAAACGTTGTCAATCTCTCAATCTAATTTATTTCTGGATCATTTTTCTTCGAGCTCGCATCGAGTTTATTTCATATTTTTTTCTTGTCTCAAAAATTCGAGCTTTTGACAAAAAAATCTCCTCGGAAATGAATTTTTATCCTGGGAAGCTTCGGGAAAAACAATCTTCCGATGTAATTCGTGGTCGAAAAAAATTCTGGCAGTTTTGAACGAGGATTAAACGCTATTAAGCCTTTTTGTCAACTCGGCCAAGTTTATTCTATTCGCACGTGCCAGCATTTTTTTCCACTGTTTTTTCGTCACGTGTATATACATTTGGCGAGATCCTAATCTCTTTTTCATGTGACCCGAGCGATACGAGTGGCCTCGCGTGGGCGAGTATGTACCGACGTGAGGCAAACCGGAAGTTCCGTTCTCCAAGAGCTTCCTCTGCCAGAATATGACCGCGGCCCGGCGAGAGGAGGAGGAAACCGGAGAGGAGGGGAGCGGAGGCGTTCCAATTAAAACGCGCGCGCGTTACAATCGATAGTAACAACTTTCCACGTACTATTCACAGTCCCGAAACGTAGACGTACAAATGTTTATTGCGCCTGCTCTCGTCTCAACTCATATACCGAATCGAGTCTAATCTTTCTCCGCGCATATTAACACATGCATAATCGACAAATTATTAACGGGGACATTTGAACGACTGACAATGCCTGCTGATATTTTTTCGAGAACTCGTGACCTTTGACCTTTGTCATATAAAGCAAGAATTTATTAAAAGCGGTCGGGTCTGGGAGACCCGGGCAAGAATTCCAAATGTCTCGGAAACTCGTGGAAAATATTTGACCAATTTTGATTTGTTTTTCCTCGTTCAGATACTAATGACTCAGTATCGATCAACTCAAAATCAAGAAAACAAAACATTTTTGAATGATTTGTGGTATGAAGCAACCCAGTGGGTCTTTCTGACCCATGTTTGTATTTTTTCTTGTTCCCCAACGTTGAACGTAGGAGCGTCGTATGATGATGTGCGAGAGTGAGCGTTTTAAGAGAGTTGAGCGCGCTCCCTGTGTCATGGGGTTGGTCGAGCGTTGCACGTGCCGCTTAATGCCAATTCTTAGAGGCTTGATTAATGAAATTAGGTGAATGGATTAATGCAACCGTTACGGAACAAATTTGGAGAACGAATTCGAATCCGTCCGGTTTTAGCTGTCCCGGAGGTAAATTTCGACGATAAAAAAGTCTCTGATCGAACGAAAATGTTTTTTATTTTCATATGGAAGTTTTGACCTTGAGCGTATAGCTTTATATAGTACACCTGAAATTTATGCTCGATCACGCTTCTAGGTTAAGCGTTTAAAAATCCGCGGGTCGTTTCTGGCCTTGAACAGGGCGGTTGGTCGAGTTTCGAGTCACGAAATAAAACACCGTTTTGCGCGGTACGAAAAATGTATTTTTTGAGGTTAGCCGTTTTACGAACATTCTTTTTCATTGGGTTTCCACGACTCAGATGAGAATTGTTGTTGCAGAAAATATCTGCAACCATTTCGAAGGTGCGAGCAATAAAACGTGGGCGGTTTCGTCCACTCTAATGGTTGAAAATGCATCAGGTGACGATCTGAGGGTAAAATGGTGTTGGACTTTTTCGACACGAAGCGAAGTCTTGAACTTAATTCTCCACCCTTAGCAATGAAGCTGCGACACCCTGTACATGTATTTTGTACTCGTGAGTTTATCGGTTAGTCAGGCGCAATGCTGGCTCTCGCCCAAGTACCGCCTCGTCAAAATCCGCGCAGATAGAGACGGGGGATGAGAGAAAGAGAAAGAGAGAGAGAGAGAGAGAGTTGTAGAGGGAGAAAGAGAGCGCCAGGCAAGAACTACCGCCAGGGTAGAGCAGCTGAGCGCGGCCAAAGAGCGACTCAGTCGCGGATCCCGTGTGCATTACCTCGCACAGTTCCATTCTGGGAAAAACAAGCTCGCACAAGAGTGGAGATCCCCAGACTTTATTTTAGTAAACCGACACGCACAATACGAAAGTATTATAGCAAAAGACCTTCCTCGCTCGCACGAGTATCGAAACCCCCTACCGCTTGTCCTCTCCGCGTTTCCCACACTAAGCCCAACAGAAGCCATTACTTTCCGAAAATTTATTGTTTTTTTCTCCTCCTCATTCCTTTCCTTCCCTACCGAAGATATTCCCCATGACTCAAAAAAACGGATCAGTTTCTCGCGTAAACAGCTCGCGTTAAACTGGCAGCAGCTCATTAGAAGCTCGAACTAAGAATTATTGGTTGGAAATTAAAAAGAGAGAAGCCATAACAAAGCGACTCGAGGAGAATCGTGTGTGAATGTGGGAGTGATTTCTACTTTATTTTGTTTGTTTTTTTGTTAAAACTTTTATTGTTTTCCTTGAGTTACAATTTGAACGAGTCGAGAAGACACACGAAAACGCGCGGTTTGCGCAGCGTGTGCTGGGGGCAAAGGAAGTGTTCACACACATGGCAATCGATAGTGGAACGAAACGTTGCTCGCAGCGCCCATGAAACAAGTGGTGAAGCACGTTTTGCAACCGCCCGCTGTTTCGTCCTCTTTGGCCCCGCTGTACACACCCTCGTGACGATACACACTGTGTTACAAACAATAAACACCGACAAGTTTGACTCTCCAACGAAAATACGAAAGAAAAAACAGGAAAAATAATAAAAACTGCTTGTAATATGTTGAGATCAGTGAGTGAAGTGCACAGTTGGGAAGACGACGAGAGGCATCCTTAGAGAGGTGAGTACTTGTCATTAAGAAAAAAACACACAAAAACAAAGGAAAAACATTGCACACACCGCAATGACCTTGGGTCAATGACGAATTGCCGAAATCGTGTGACAAAATTGGGTAAATTTTTCACGTGTCAAACAAAGCATTTCACACATTTCGGCCTGTTTTCTCGACAGTTATTCGAGCCTCAGTGTTTTGACAGTCGGAAAAGACGCGACAAAGGAGATGCCGAAGTGGGCTAAATAGCCTCCACTCATAAATAGGGCTTTTAGTGTGTTGGTCAGTTTGGAAGAAGCTTCGATGCGATCAATGCATCGGGCATGCATCCACCGAAGTTGACCCTTCGTAACATCGTTCCACATACACGAAATCTCGAGACCTGTTTTATATATTCTCTAGTTTATTATATCGCGGAGATTCTTGAGGTTCTATCCGGAGAGCCGAAAAGTTAAGAGCTCGCTGAAAAAGGCCAAAAGATAGTGGAAAATATAGGCGAAGAGAAAGAGGAGAGACAAGTCGTTAAAATCGATTTCTCCAAGCGTCTCTCTCGCACTTTCGGGTTATAGAGAAATTTGACTAGTCTTGTGTCTTTATCCGGCTCTTCTTACGTCAAGAAAAGCCCTCGAGGTCCGTGCTGTGTACACACACAGTGCATGCTCTATCTAACCATTGGATCTCCACATTGTGTATATTTGGCTTCCTAACTCTATCTACACACCCCCATTAATATGTACATCTATATCCTCGTATATATAAGTACGTTACGGTGTCGAGGGTGCGCGAGGATAGGAACAAGGGAGAAAGAGAGAGAGAGAGAGAGAGAGAGAGAGAGAGAGAGAGAGAGAGAGAGAGAGAGGGCCAATGGAATCGTGATCACGCTTGTATCAACCCTCCTACCGTCGTTATTTGGGGCACTGGTACTTTCACCCCAAACGTTCTGCTTTTTTTCTTTTCCTCTCTTACACACTTTGCCTACCGCACTATTTGGCCATTATACTTGAATTCTGAATGTTAACGAGCCACAGTTCAGCTCGGATTGAAAAAAAGGGGATTCCAGTTTCCCCAGCATGACCTCCACCGTTTCGACGATAAATTTCGCCATTGGCTTGCCCAGGGGATTTTAATAAAATCATCCTTCTGAATAATTCTCCAAAAGAATACCGAATATTTTTTTCAATCTTTTTATTTATTTTTATTCTTAACAATCACGAGTGGTGGGGCAGATTTATTTCAATTTAGACTCCCACTATTCGTCTTTGACAAATTATTCTCGTGACGTTTCCTCTTGGCATTAACTTATTGGGCCTCGGGCTACTGCCTCGGAGGTGCACGAGTTTTTTCATCCACGATCCTGAATATCGGAAAATAATCGGTTCTTTCCATTCAATTCCGCGAAAAATAGGCTCGGCTTTCATGCAGCAGGAAAAATAACGTGCAAGAGTGGAGAAAAAAAAAAAATTAACGAGGATAATTCTGCGGGTCCAATTGACCCGAACGTATCGGAACTATAAAAGTCTGTCCGAGGCTCAAGGACACGAAACATTTCAGCAGCAACGTCCCGCTCAATTTCCCATCTTTTTCATTTATTTCCATTATTTCCGAAAGCCGAAATCTTTGGATCATCCAACTTTGCCAAATTCACATTAACCTCATCACAGAACATTCCAATATTTGTCAATCGTTGCAATTGGTCGATTACTAGGTCGTTGGTCATCGACGTACCATCCTTGATCGATCGCTACACATCGAATTCGTGTCGAGTTTGCTTCGTGAGAATGCAGCCAGATTTCGTTGTTTTTCTTTATATCAGAGCCACGAGAAACCGAAGAAAATTATCAACGTTAAAAAGAAGATTGAGCTGAGATTATTTACCAGAGTGTGGCGTTTACTTTGGAAATAATAGATTATGACCTTTAAGGGTTAAGAATAATGAACTCGTGCCCGCAAAAAACCAAGCCAGAATCGTCAATTACATGTGCAAGCATTTTCCCTGCAATAAAATCACAAATTTCGAGCATAATAATTATTTTTTAATATTATAATTATAAACACCAGAATCGGCAACGAAAAACTCAAGAAAAGTATCAATGTATTGGAAAACATTATTATTCGAACACACGCACACGCGGCACACATAAAAACACAAAAATATGTATATGTAGTGGTTACAACGGCCTTGTCGAACGAATCATTGAACCTAGCTCTATTTGGGGCAGTAGGACACAACCCCTATTGGCCCGGCGGCGAACAACCGCCTCGGGGTACCAGGCTTCGAGGCACCGGGCTCTCCCTCCGTTTATTCCCCACTCCTTATTCTCTCTCGCTCTTTGGCTCGTTTTTGTTTCGTTATTTTGCAAGTTGACTGAAAAGTTAATAGTTCGTGAAGAAACGATAAGCATGCACAAGCTCCGATAAATAGAGTAAGCTCTATTTTATCACGAAACTTTAAGTCGAATCTAAATTCATCGTAAAGGTCACGTCGTACGATTTGAATGGTGACTCTACAACGATATACATTTATTTTGCTATCACGGGCTTACATGGTTGTGAGTTTTTCCATTAACAATAGTAATCCGGTTGCTATTTTTATATATGAGCCTGATTAAGTTTGCATCGACCCAATGCCACGAAATAAGGAGAAATAAAAAACTTGAAAAAAATGATTCGTCACTTTTTTATTTTACGAATTCATTCGTGAGGCCCAGAAAAGAATAGGGGCACTTTTTTTAAATTTTAAAAATTTTTTTATTTCGTGGCATTGCGTCGATGCAACATTCAGGCTCACGTTTTTATCGTTATTGCTAGAATTATTTACTAATGATTTATTATTACTTCCGTTGAGGCTATTATTGGAATTACGAAAAGGCACATTTAAAACCACTGAGAAACCGGTCATGGGCGTCGACGTTGACCCTCGAAGAAACACTGTTGCGACACGATCTTTACACCGACTTCACACATTCTTTATTTTCCCTCCCACTTTGCTATTTTCTCGTTTCTCTCTCGCTCTCGGTTTCTCTTTTCATATATTTTCGTTTTTTTCTCTCGATCATTATTCTTCCATGTTCTTTGGTAATAAAGAGTTGTCTCATCAATGAATTCTGTGCCCAGCGACCTTCTCAATGTACACGGCCTTGGGAAATATGTGAAGCTATTCATCTCGCTCTCTCTCGCTCTCTCTCTCTCTCTCTTTCTGTTTCTTCCCCATGGGGATACAAAGACAAACGTATTTTCTTCTTTTTTTTTCATTGTCGAGAATTTTCTTCAATTACTTTTGGGAATGCTCGAAAGTCACGTTCCGGTAGTGAGCAGTTTTTGGACAATCGGACCGCCCGCTGGGGATAAGATCCAAACACTACAAACTCAATCATAAAGTTACTCTCTCGACATCATTTACTACGATACCGAACGGGCACAAAAAAAAACTTGTGATCGGACGCCTCGCCGGTATAGAATATGACATGCTATTAATAAAAAGAAAATGTATATGTGCCACGAGTTAGAGATATATTTAGAACGGAATTTCGTGCTTTTACTGGAGTTGAGAGAAAAAAGTAACAGGCTGTGTTTTTTTGGTTCTCTACGCCTCGATATATATCACGTAATTGTTGAATCGATACGCGAACAAACAGTTGACATGTGTTTTCATAAAACGAAGGCACTCACCGACAGAGCTTCTTCACTGCTGAATCAACTGCTGCTCTAGTTTTAGATACGATCTATAACAGTATGAAGATGTAAGAAAGGGATGTCGTGTGTATACGTTCACATAGTCTCACGTGAGCTCGCTGCCAGGCTCTTCTCTATATACGTCTATATAAATTTTTCACATGTTACATACATGTAGAAATATAGGATGGATATGAAATGGTCGTTATTCCGAAGCTCGATCTGGTCGTTGTACGAGCAAACAATTGACACAGTCAAATGCGAACGGGACGAACCGGAAGTTGGAGTCTCTGGAATTCCTTAAGGTCGTTAAATGTTGCTATTCGTTTGAGGAAGGTTCGAGCAAATGCTCTGGATCACAGCACACACTGTGTCTCCACATTTCCCATCCTCTATAAATCCATCCGCCAAAATCTTGGCCTCCGTGTGGATCTTTTTTTACGAGTGACTTTATTTTCGTGTTACGCCTGTGGATGAAAAACGCGGGGGTGTACCCTCGCATTCGAGTGTACCAGTGATTCCCAGCAGTTTTGTTACTTCGCCACAAGATCCATCGGATATCGAGACATCGCAATTGCATTCGAACCGCAATTCCATGCAAAAACTTTCTTTTGCTTCGTACGACACGAATTCGAGAAGAGAGAAGGCAACTTTCCCCGATGCTGCTTTGTAGGCGAAATTTCCATCTCATTTTTATTATTAATCTGGTCAGTTTTACCGACAGTTACAAACTGCAAAAATTTCTGCAACGGAGAGATCCATTATTGAGCATTGCGCTCAACTCATCGCCCCTCGCATTCCCTTGGCAATTTCCTTTCATTATTTTTTCAATGTTTTACGGATATCGTGCGATTTTCAACAGCTTTGACCTCGTTTCCGTCTCTTGGTGTTAGAAACTATCGACAACTCCTCCGGGGCTAATCATCCTCGTCCATTTGGACCAATTTACCGCTCAATATTAATTAATAAATTACTCATAAATATGCACGTCGGTATTTTATTCAATAGTTATTCCTCCGCCAATGAGACAATTATAGAATAAATTTTACTCTGCAATTGACACTTTTCTCATTTTCACGAAACACTGAAACGGAAAAATCATAATTAATATAATTACAATCACGAAATAATGTTATAAATTCCGAGACTATGAGAAAAAAAAAGTCAAACAAGTTCATGATAATCGAGCTACACGGTAATTGGTCGTTTTTCGTTTTTTTCGAATTTCCCATTTTCATCGACTTCGATGAGTTTTTTCAAAAAATCAATCGTCACATTTTTCTTCCGGCATTGAAACAAAGTTATGGGACGTCTCCGTAATTACCAGAGTAATGACTGCTGAGATTTTTCAATTAGTCCTCGAAAGATGCGGAATAAGTTTTATCGAAACGATTATATATCTTTAGGTGGATGAAAGATTGGGTGAAAATTGAGGAAATTCTGTTACGTCTTTGAGCCAAAGAGACGAAGATTCGGCTTGGGTACGTGGGCGCACCTTGGTGCAATAATTTAGCACCAAGGTTCCGGACTTGTATAATTTTGTGATGAGGGTACCACGTTTATATACATTAGTAGAGCAGGCGAGGGTTAATGTAAACAATGTTTGTCCCTCGTGTGAGAAAATGCATTAAACGTTGTGTTGCTTAGGCGAATGGAGCTTTGTATGTTATGAGACGGTGGATTTCGCTACACAAGTAAGAATCCAAGATTCCGTCAGTGTAAAATAATACTTTAGTGACTCGCCGATGTCTACATATAAAGTGAAAAGTATATATAGCTTAATGTGGCATAATGTATAGAGATATCGTTGCTGGTGGCGATATAAATCCTCGATGAATCTCCGAAGGCGATTGGCCGCGAAGAACGCTCCTTTTATTCAGCGTTTGTTACTTTATCATCGAATGGCCCTCTGGCGGCGGATGACGTACGGAAAGAAAAAAGATCGCACGATTTCGGTCTCGATAGTCGCGTGTTTGGTACAGTTTAATTTTATATGTCGTATTCACGCGAGAACGATTTTCGTCGTCGTTGCACGCGCTTCTCGTCACCGAGAAAAGCCTGAGCTCTGTCTTTTACGCTCTTTCTCTTTCGCTCTCGTTTTCTCTCGTGCGATATTCTTCCGTTGGCCTTGAGCCTGTTTGTCGATACCGGTGAAACTGTATCGGTCAACTTAACGTCAATGATTTTCCGCCTCAAGATCCTCGTTTATATTGATTTGCTGCTTTTCATTGCCCAATTATCGCTCTGTGGTTATTAACGACTCCGAAACATCAGTCTGCGACCCTTGAATCAGCCCAGACCGACTTTTCGTCAATACTCGCGATGAAAACTCGCTGAGCACTCTTGTCAGATACGATTTATGCGATAATGGAACGATCTATGATTGTACGTTCTCGATCAAGTTATCAATAAGCATAGAAATCTTGCTGCCACTAGTACTCTCGAAAGAGCCTTTTGATTAGATCGAAGCCGCCTTCTTGAAAGTAGATTTAAGGGATAACGTATAGCCGCGCATGATGCAGTAGGCAAATGCAGGAATTGGACGAAGCTGATGATTGATCATGAGAGCTGATGCGGTCACGGTCAGTGTGGTCTGTAAATAGAACTTACATTCGTGAGAGAGAACGTACGAGGAACATATATTAGGGACAACTGCCTATAACTTGACTAACAAATACACTTTGTATGTGTATTATTGTGAATATCTTTGCTCCATTTTCTCTGTGTGACCGGCCACTATTACGCTCCAATTGTTTTATGCTTTCCAATGCAGATCCACGAATAAGAAGCAATATTTCATTTAGAAACTTATGATTCAATTGATGAGGCTGAAGATTGCATCGACGCGAAATAAAAACGAATACATTTTTTTTTTTTTTCATTACTTCTCTCTTTTTTATTTTACGAATTCATTCGTGAGGTCCAAAGAAGGAAAGAAGCAAATTAAGAAAATAAAAATAAAAAGTGACGAATAATTTTCCTTCTTTTTCATTTTGTGGCATTGCGTCGATGCAAAGTTCAGGCTCATTTCAATAGAACCATCAAAAGATTCCGTCAAATTCAATCTCTTTTTCATTTTTCTGCTGACCCCATTCCCATTTATTGTTGAATCCGATGCACGTACCGAACAGACTCAGAACAACTTGCATATTTAACGATCGAAGGAAGTTTCAGCGATACATATCGATCCCATCTCAAACGCGCTGTCTCATGCTCTCCGTTTTGCATAGTTCTCTTTGCCCTTCATTAAAACATCAGCAAGTATAGAGACAGAATTGTCCGCAGTGTGAAGTTTCGAATCGCTGAATAATTCAATCCAATTAGCATCAATTCTAGCTCGCAAGGTAAAATATAGTACAAAGTAGGAAATTGATTCAGTCGCGATTTTTTTTATTTTTATTCAGATAAAAGAAAAAAAAAATATATTTCTGAGAGAAAATGAGAATTTCTTCCGTCTAACCATCTCGATTCTTCACAATGTTGGAGTTCGCATCGTTGGAATTCACCGAAATTCTGTTTTTTCTTGAGCAGAGCTCGCAATCATTTTCAAATCTTTGGTCTGGACGATAAAACGATTTTCCCTTGCAAGCCAAAAACTGAATAGACACAAAAAGTTGGCATAATTTCGAAAATTCATTTAACGATTAATAGAAAAGAATTTTTCGTTGAATCTCGCCGCTGCAAACTTCAGAGTCATAAATCTTCCTCGCGGTGAGACAAATTGAGCAAATTCAATTTTTCGCAGCGGAATACGAGTACATCGTATATCGGAAAATTGAACGTGAAAAAGAGCACGAAGCAGCACGGTTGATAATTTATTTGCAGCAGCAAGTATCGAGAAGAGATTTGCGATGATAAAATAATCGGAGGTTGCCAGATATCGGAAAAGTTTCGTAGCTCCGTGAATAATGTTGTTTTCACAAAGTACCGCGGGGTCGTTGACCTATGCACTATATATCCACGAAAATAAATGTATCGTTACATCATTCTAGTCCGTTTATCCGACCAATTCCAACGTCTCGCGATATTTAAAGAATCAAGCGAATGTTGGATTGTTCGGTGTATGAAGAATATCGAGTGCAGCATGTACTTGGAATATTAACGAAGAGTAAAAATGAAATTCCTCCTCTCGAAGTATTGACTGTGAGGAGTTCTGGTCTCGTCATAGCTGACGCCCCCGCGCCTTATTTTGTTTTCTGCGTGGCTCGTTTTCATTTCGACGAAATGAACGATTTTATTTATATATTTATAAATATATAGACATACATTTGTATGCGTACGAGTGTGTGTGTGTATATATATGCACAAATATTTTGCCTCGTCTCTCAACTTAAAAATATTGACTCGGATCTAATCGATGATCTAATTTTGGAGCTTACGAGAAGTCTCGGTGAGTGTGACGTCGTGAGTTGCTCAAGAGAGGAAGGACAAAGACGTTCATCGCATTCAAATGACTGCAACATTAATACTTGACTGTCGTTTCTAAAATTGTCCAGTCCCGTCAGTCAAACTTATAATTCCCGTATATACGCGACATCGTCGATATTTCGTGAGATACAGATCTTCGCTGCTCTTATAAAATGGAAACTTCGGCTTCGCAGTTGGTTCTAATTGGCTCAGGGGATTAGAACGAGATATCGAGTTTGAAAGGGATGAAAAAAGTAAAGTTATGATGAGCCTGAAGTTTGCATCGAAAAAAAAACAAAAATGATTTGTCACTTTTTTTGGAATTTTTTTTTCTCAATTTTCTTCGTGCCTTTTTTGAATCTCTCGGATGGATTCGTAAAATAGAGAAAATGGGGAATCATTTTGAAATTTCTTTTTTTTTTTCAGTGCGTGGCATTTCGTCGATGTAATGCGTTGAGGTACAACGAAAAATACTTGTTTTTTTTTTTATTTCTTGTTGAATTTCGGAGACAATGACAATTTTTGGGCAGATTTTCTCTTTGGATCCTTAAAAAAAATTGTTTTATTCTCCTAAGCAAATATTTCATAAGAATCTTGGGATCTACCAAAGAAAAAAAAAACACAGAATTTCGTTGCATTCCAATGTTGTCTTCAGGCTCATGGTGCCGGCTCCATTTTTAATAAATCGAAATGAAATTGGCGGCGGCATTGCCCTCGGAAGAAGAGAGAATGAGAGTTGATCGAGTCTGATGTCGATGATTACAGATTATGAAGTGGCTACAAGCCACTTTGTTGACGGCGGCGGAGAGGAGCTGCTCCGGTGGATGAAACGTGTGCCGGGAAGGCCGGCAGCATCAGCAACGTCACAAAAAAGTAAAAGAAAAAAAGCACACGAGTTAAGTGTAAAAAGGAAAAAGGGGAATAGACACACTCAGCCACACTGAGGCAGTGACATCAGAGAGAATCGTAGGGGAGAGAGACGTAAGTGGTACGTACGGAGTTTAGTCGGAAAGCTCCGCGAGCATAAACCCGAAAAAGAGCATCTCTGATGCTGAACGATAGGAGATACGGAGAAGAAGCATCGGGTCAAGATCCGGCCGATCGTAATGGAAATGGATTTTTGCCCCCGAGTTGCGTGGCATCTTATCTCGCTGCTGTTGCAGCAGCAGCAGCAGCGGCATCCGGTAAAGGCCCCTCAATGGCGACGAGCGGTGGAACAACAACGGCGACGACAACAATCGCGACAGGAATCACGACGACAAATACAGGAACAAACGTCGGTTCTCATCATGGAATCGGCCAGCATGAACAATACAGTTTCGAGGGTACGACGATCATGCCACCGGCAACGGGTATCGCTCCGATTACAGGCTGGAGCAAAGAAGTTCGTTATGCACCGTTTGGTAGCACCGGCGGAAACAGCGGTTTACCAGCACCGCCATTACCACCGCCACCGCCGCCGCCACCACCGCCGCCACCTCTTCCTCTTCCTCTTCAGATGCAGCAACGTACTTACTCCCGATCCATGACCTCATTGCCACCAGAGCCTTTTATGATAATGCGATCGAAGGCTCTGAACAGGCGCGTTTCGATAAACGTCGGCGGTGTTAAACACGAGGTACTTTGGCGTACACTCGAAAGATTGCCCCACACGAGGCTTGGCCGTTTACGGGATTGCAATACTCACGAAGCAATTACCGAATTATGCGACGATTATTCTCTCATTGATAACGAATACTTTTTCGATCGTCATCCTAAATCATTTAGCTCAATATTAAATTTTTATCGTACTGGCAAATTGCATCTCGTTGACGAGATGTGCGTATTGGCGTTTAGCGACGATCTCGAATATTGGGGAGTCGATGAATTGTATCTTGAAAGCTGCTGCCAGCACAAATATCATCAGAGAAAGGAGCACGTACACGAGGAGATGAGGAAGGAAGCTGAGTCGTTGCGGCAAAGAGAGGAGGAGGAATTCGGGGAGGGCAAATGTGCGCAATACCAAAAATGGCTGTGGGACTTGCTCGAAAAACCGACTACGTCCATCGCTGCCAGGGTAAGTTCTTTCATTTACCGGCTTACTCGACATCCCACTCCCCCCCCCCCCCCCCCCCCCCCCCCCCCCCCCTTGCAACAACAGATCTACGATTCTGAAATCTTCCCATTCACAAATATATGTACTTTGCCTATGAAAAACCATCAAATTTCATAGATCGACATGCACTATTTTCATCCTCATCATTCTCGCAACTCTGGTACGTATAAACACCAAATATACAATCTATACACCTTTTCTCGTGTATCATCGTCGCCACAATCTCAATGTTGAGGCTATACAATCGCTCAAACGGATAAACCTTCTTTATCAAAAATTGTCACCTTTCAAACTCGCTCTCTTTTCATTCAATGTCTTTTGAAAAGACTCGAGCGATACAATCTTGATAAAAAAACAAAAAACTAAACGAATAATTGGAAAGCACAATAATTATAATCGTTGAACCAAAACCATGCTCGAGCTTTTTCGAAATTTTAAAACGATATCCAGAATTTTTCTCACATCACAATCGACCACACTTCCTGAAAATTGATTACACACAACCTTTTGACACACTCTTACACGAGACTTGCGCGATTCACGGATTCATCGAGCTGAATGTAAATTCCTGACGTAACTATTGAAGAAAATAAATACAGCGCTGTGTTATTCGCCTTTTGTTTTTTATTCGATTCAACGATAAATCGATCCATTTATTCTGTCAGCTCGCTTAACGATGTGTTTGCAATTTACTATTTAAAGTGTAATATCGTATTGCGTACAAAGTGAATCTTCATCGAACGACAAATTCGCGGAGGAAATGGAGCGATCGAGCAAGCGCAAAATATAGCGATCGTCGTAGTCGTTGATTCGGCAAGGCCAAACCCTTGATTATTGTTGTAAAAGTACGCGCCAGAGTTGATGACAAAAACGTTTGCTCAATCTCGATTCATTCTACTCGACGCGCGTCCCTGAAACCTCCGGCTCACTCGAGCAGTAGTAAAAGTCCGTATTTGGTTCGGCAGCCGCGAAGGAAAAATCGCGGGATTTAAAATTATACCGAGACCGTTATAGAAATCTAGAGACACGACGCGATTGCTATAATTTTTTAATTAATCACGGTCTCGATCGAAAAAAAAATTTATGTTTTTTTTTTGTCATGAAAAGTTTCGCACAAACGTCATTAGGAAAATCGCGATTAATTTCTTGTATCGAGCTTGTGTATAATTTGAAACTCGTGCAACTTTTATAACGCCGAATAATCGATGTTCATATATTTAGAAGCGTACATGACAGAAATAAACACGGATGCATCGTCCGCTCGGGTTCTATGCTCCGTATTTCATAGGTATATGAGAACAGGTCGTATAAAAGTGTAGAAAGCTTGAAACAAAAGCGTCGGGTACAACGGTCTCTTATCGAGTAAATTCTTTCGTGCGACGCTCGCTTCGATACAACCGCGTGTCTCACGAAGGCCAAAAGCTTCGCTGCGATTCATCGTTTTTTTTTTTCAAGTTCATTCACGAGTTACTTTCTCCCTCCCTTTTATCGCGATTCTCTGCAGTCGTAGCTTATTCCCTTCATCGCGTTTTGTGTCATCGTACGACTCGAAATAATAGCCTCGTTTCGCATGCACATTCCATCGCGAGCTCGTGTCTTATTAATGGAAAAACTTGTCAATTTTGTGAACTAGAGTTGTCCAAAGTTCTCCAAACTACCGCAATCGTTTTTTCTCTCTTTGAGCTCGTTTTTCCATTCTTGTCAATCGCACATTCGTCGTTCGATGGTGAACAAAAGCATCTTTTTAAGTCTGTGGGCTTTGAGCATCTTTGAAGCTGCTGGAAATTTTTTGAAAAAATGTATCGCCTCATTGGGCTCATTTTTCGCGAAACTTTTGCGAATCAATACTGAGCTCTTTGGTCGAGAAAACTTCACGGTAGTCTCGTTCAGCCCTTCGAGCTATCGTTTCGATTACGTTGCCCCACTTTTCTTTCAGATAGACAGTCGAGTACCGAGTTTTTCCATGAGAAAAAAATATTTCAAACCTCAATACGATTCAGAGCACTTTACAGAATTTTTTCCAGAATTTTTCACTACCATAATTCTCGCCGAAAAAAAAAATGAAACGATAAATTCCGAAATTGTTATTTTCGAGTTCAGATTCGTGATCGTCGACCCTGAACGATTACGAGCAGTAAATTTCAAGTCAATTGCACTCAAGCAAAAATGTATATGGTTCGAAGGGTTGACCAATCGGCTGATTATTGTTTCCATTGTTTATAAAAATTAACGTACCAAGGAAGCCTCGTCCAATAGAGCGCGCGGGAACACCCAATTTCTTTATCTATCATTTATTTAGTAGAACGCAAATAATGACACGCAAAGAATAAAATAAAAATATGTCTCAGCACTTTACGTAAACAATACACATGTACACAAAAATACATACGTATTCACCATCGTATTGTTGGAACGTAACATAATCGTTGGCATAAATAATATCACGTATGTTGGAGCTCTGCGATCTCTTGGTTTAACGCTGACGTTTGTACAGTGACGATATTTATGCTGTCTATATATTATATGAATATATTTATATATATTTATATATTTATATATATATATAAATTGTGCTTGGCCAGAGCATTGATGGGTCCATATCCATGTATCTTTGTGCTCTTACACGTACACAGCAAACTATTTCCTCGTTCGGTATTTCCAATTGGATTGGTCGTCACTCGATAACGACGAAGAAACTTGGAATACATTTTGCTTAACATTTTTTTCGGACTATTGGAAATTCAAGCTGTGTCCGTGTACGCTGAATTTTTTCATAAAAGTATGTCGCCGTTTTGTAATATATACTTTATTTCTAGGTGGTGTAACCTACTCGATTACTATCTGTTTACATGTATAATCCTAGCTTTTCTAGTTTCATGTAATGCTATTTATCAAGAAAAACAAAAAAACAAGAGCAAAAATGAAACATTAGTGAAAAAAAAAAAAAAAACGAAAGTAATTTTCACCTGAATTATCAATGTAATTGATCCCGATGATAATGGGAGGGTTTACACGCGATTACCAGGTATCACGTACATCCTTTCTCGTCACCACTCCACCCAGAAAGTGACCAAACGTATTCTGCTCGTTGATCAATAGTATTTCGTAATGTACGAGGGGAAAAATTGTTTTTCGTGAAACTTCGCGATGCGGTTCGAATAACGGTGGGGAAAAAATTATTTGCTCGTGATATTTGGCTGTTGACTCGATTCGTTTCATGTTTTATAGTGAAATTAGTTTGGGCTCGCGCGATTAATGTACATGGCAATTCCGCAGGGACTCAATTTGCTGGAATTTGTCGAATAAATCGCGGGAGATGAGGTTACATGCCACGGGACTGAAAGAGCTTTTTATCCGATTGCTCGTTAGAATTCGCAACGAGGCTCAGATCAAGATTCGTGTGGTCACTTTCGCATTGTGCGGAATGGGGTCTTGAGAGGATATTAGGAGTGTGTTTGTGTGTGATTTGGAGAAATCTCCGTGGAAAAGACTCGTCACGCGATTGTCATTTTTTTTCGTCGGTTTGTTTATCGGCTCGCTCGTGTCGGGAACTCGGCGCGGAATGGATTTTTATTCTCCTTGCTATTTTAATTTTTATGGTGGATATTAAACGTCGTTTCGGCACGACAAACGCGCTGTGTACTCGTTAATATTTTTGTCTCGCGGCGTGAGGTCGAAAAAGATGAAAAAAAAAACAAACGGAACAGTTAGACCTAGAATCGTCAAATTGTACGGGCGTGCTGCCGGAGCACACTCGAGAACACTTATTCTTCTCTTGAGTAGTTGTAACACCGCTGCTCGCTGTACGGTCGTGTACTCAGCCTCGAGAACGCTTTTCTCCTCGGTCTTCCCGCCTTTTTTTCCGCTCTCAGGCACTGTCGAGTCATCTCAAAATCCTTTCAACTTTATAAGCTCACCGCTCGAACCGCGAGATCTATATATATACGTGTACATAATACGTGTGTGTATAGAGTGTATGATTGAAATCAATGTTTCTCGATGAATTTTTCGTCTTTGGCGTTTCCATCTGTCGAATCATAAAATTACAAAAACACGTAAAACTATAAATCATGCAAATCATGATCCCGCGTTCAATCAACTGCTGAGTCAATTTTTTGAGGGGTTTTCGTTTTTTTTCTTTCATTTTATTCTCTGAGACTTGAGATTTAAAATGAAAATATTGAGAGAATGAGGATTTTAATGATGGACACGTCGTGGACGATTTATTCTCGAGAACCAATGGATTGATGGGGAATAATCCGAGTTGTGTATCATAGAGTCCGGCAAGAGTTGTATCGTTCCTTCCAAGATTATTCATCGATGAAGAAACTGCCCCGCTTATTTTCTTTTCGTATATCAATAAAGATTAATTGACTTAATTGTTTCTTCGATATTGGGGCGAAGAAATATTCAAATTTGTGGATGATAAATTGAATTATTTTTGTGTTCGTTGCATTGAAAATATAACGAATGTCGTTGATTGTCGCGATGCCTGTGGAAAAAACGTTGATATTCGATTTCCGCGAGTTTCTAATTGTCCGGCTTTCGATGAGGATCGATGAAAAATGTTTGATCGTTGTGCTCAATATTCCAATGATTTTTGAACGTTTTTCTATATGGTAATCGATATCGCTAACGCAAATTATAATGTCTCGATATGCTTTAGATATATTGTTATACTTTTATAATTATTGGAGAACAAAAAAAAAAGCAAAGGAATAATGTTTATTTATTTCGGGGCGCAATGGGTTGTATGAATAATTTTGGTCCAGCTGTGTATTGCTTTTAACGCTTACATGGTAGTATTCACGCTCCTTGTATTCGCAGCTCGTGTATTTAAAAAAATCACAGTTATACACGATCGCAAGATTGCGCGAAAGAGAAACTCATTTTTGTCTCGATGATTATTATTATTTATGATTCTTATTTCATCGACTTGTTGAGTTTTTGTTCGGCAAATTGCTCGTTTGTAAAATGTCGCAAAGATGATGATGTGAATACCGTGAGGCGTTAAGGTGATATACGAGAACGTGAAGCTCTTGGAAGCATCCGGATTTCAGATGTTTACCGAGGATTCGTGAGGAGGAGAGTGGTCGTAGAAAAAATACTACGTTCTGATACGATAGTAACATGAAAAAAGGAAAAAAAACGTAAAATTTTCCGATCTTTTTTCAAACTTGCAACATCAATGAGCAACGCGATTTCGCGACGAACGGGTATTGTCCCTCGTCGCGTAATTGCGTCTCTCGATTAAATGGAACAAAGAGTATAGTGATTACGAAAATTTGCATATAATACTGAAGTAATTTGATCAATGAAAAATGGAAGACTGTTAAGGTGACCCAACCACACGAACGTCTTCGAATACAATTAATCAAATACGAGAATTAATAAGGAGTTATCAAATGATATCCGATATCGACACAGCAGCTATTGAAAGAAAAATTGGCAATAACGATTAGAGCTAAAGCCGCAGAGTATTAATAATAATAAATTATTTTGAAAATGCATCAAGTTCAGTCGAGATTTTTAATACTAGTCGAGAATACAAAAAGAAAAGAAAAGAAAGAAAAGAAAAAAAAGAGCTTTTTGTTGATGGCTATGAATTACGTGAATTTACAGGTGATAGCTGTGATATCGATACTCTTTATTGTGCTATCGACGATTGCACTTACTCTCAACACCATTCCTAGTATGCAAGTGAACGATGAAAAGGGAAACTTTCAAGATAATCCGCAGCTCGCTATGGTGGAGGCGGTTTGCATCACTTGGTTTACGCTCGAGTACGTGCTTAGATTCAGCGCGTCTCCGGACAAATGGAAATTCTTCAAGGGCGGTCTAAACGTAATAGATCTACTAGCAATATTGCCATACTTCGTCTCGTTGTTTCTCGTCGAGACGAATAAAAATGCTACCGATCAGTTTCAAGACGTGCGACGTGTAGTACAGATATTTCGTATAATGCGTATATTGAGAATATTGAAACTCGCTCGTCACTCAACCGGACTACAGAGTCTTGGTTTTACATTACGAAACTCGTACAAAGAGCTCGGTCTTCTAATGTTATTTCTCGCAATGGGAGTACTCATATTCTCGAGTCTCGCTTACTTCGCGGAGAAGGAAGAGCCCGGGACCAAATTTATAAGCATTCCGGAGACGTTTTGGTGGGCAGGAATCACCATGACGACCGTAGGTTACGGAGACATTTATCCTACGACTCCTCTTGGCAAAGTTATTGGAAGTGTGTGTTGTATATGTGGTGTCCTGGTAATTGCGTTGCCTATTCCCATTATCGTCAATAACTTCGCCGAGTTCTACAAAAACCAGATGAGACGCGAAAAGGCCCTTAAACGACGCGAGGCTCTCGAAAGAGCCAAACGCGAGGGAAGCATTGTTTCATTCCACCATATCAATCTAAGGGATGCTTTCGCCAAGAGCATGGATCTCATCGACGTGATCGTTGACACGGGTAAGACCTATACCATTCTCCTAATCACTTCATCCAATCGTTGCATCTCAATTTACGTCGCCTCGTCTCCATCTGTGCTCTGCGTCATCGAGAACCATTAATTAATCATCACGTACCATGATTTTTCAACACCCCGACTCTTTCTCCGACACACTATTCCATTTACGACCAATCGTCCATTTTATTTTTTCAATTTCAACCTCTTTAAAGTTGTTTCAATAACATTTCTTCTTATCTCACATGTATTCACTGAATTCACAAACGTCTCAGAGTCCTGACTCCATCATCAATTATTCCGAACGACAACCCCATTGTGGGTCAATCAGACCCTCCAATCTTTTCCTCCAATAGTAAAATGTTCCACGCGTGCAAAGAGAATGTACTATTCTCTCAGCTGTTCAATAACAAAGAGATTGACGTACGATGGACGAGGGAAATTTTGAAAATCTCAAAATTTCCCAATAAATGTGAAATCTGAATAAATTTTTTCAAAAAGTACTTTCACAATTATCATCGTTGTTTGGACGATGGCAAAATATGTGATGGGGACCTGAAACATAAATAAATAAAATATTCATACAATACCGAATAGATATTATTTTTTTCATGAATCTTATCGGCCGGATCTCCCATCGCTTTATTTCATCGAATATTTCCACTCGTGTGTCAAACCGCTCCATCTTTTTCATTCCATCGATAAATGCCTGTACGTTATTATGACGGAAAGCCTCGCCTTGTAGTTTAGCATTGGTAAACACACAGTCAGTATTGGTTGACCAGCGCTCTTATATACACGAAAGTTTTCAGCCCCTCCTTCGTGCTCGCTATAACAAGCAGTAGTTCGAACCTTTGTTGGTCAGACGCAGTTACTGCTGTATGTAATATCGGCAATCCCATTATCTTACACATTTTGCGAGTCTATCCGTACACGCGCTGTTTTGTCTGTACGTTACGAAACGATGAGTATATTCGTTTTATCGACCAAAGACAATTGTCTGTTGGGCGACACAGTTTGTCTAATTTTTTTTTTTCCTCCCTGCTTATTTCTCTGATGTTTATTTTCCTTTCATTTGGTCATGCCAACTGCGCATACGTTTTACCTCAAAATCCCTCGGACATCGAAACTACGATAGCCCATGTGCCACAAATCGATAAAAAGCTATGAGTCGTGAGGCAAAACAAAACCACGGCTGCTCTTATAGAAATCATCAGAATAACCTTTGTTTTTTTTTTTTTTTTCTTTTATTTTGTTATTATTCTGAAAATCGTTGATCAAACACTTTTCGGCGCTCTCCACTCCTCGGGAACATTGTGTCATAAATAAATCGAAGGGTCTCTCGCTCATGGAAGATCTCGGTTTTTCCATTTATCTGGAGAACATCGCAATACTGTTTTTGTGAATTTTGTAGGTCACAACATGTCGGGAGTCGACGGTAATAGTACCGAAGGAGAATCGGCCTGTGGTAGGGGACCGGCACAAACGGGACCCGGTTGTTATCGTAATTATGAACATTACAGTCTTTCACGACATCGTAGAAGTGCCTCATCGTCATTCCCGGCAATACCGAACGACATGCCAAACACGCCGGACAGCCCTAATCGTCGTCTTCTTGATTTTGCTCAAACTATACCGGGCTCACAGAATGACGATTATTTCCAAGACGAGCTACCGGCGCAACACTCCAATCAAGGAAACACGACACCTAGCGTAAGTCTTTTTCTGATAAACAAACAAAAACATACAAAATTGCCAGCAAATCTATGCATTCAGCTCGTGTGTGTTTTTCCATTTTTTTTTTTCAATCATTTTTCCCTTCATTCTCGTCACATTACATTTACAAATTGACAAAAGTTCTTGCGGAGCTAAGAAAAAAAAATGAAAATATCTGCGTCTATAAATTTTATTGGGAAAATTTTATTCAAACGAATGCAATAAAACCGTAACGCTTATAAAAAATCGATAATAACGAAAATCGTAAAATTCCGTAGGTAAAATAAAAGATTTTTCTCGTTGATTCTTGTTCAAAATGCTTCGTTGAAAATAAATATTTTGCTTATTATTATAAATTACCAACTGAGATAAAAAGATCGATCTTCTAGTCTGCACACGCGGTTCGCTGCCCTCAAGACTAAATAAAACTCTTTACTTGTTTTTCTATCGCTGATGGTTTGGTAATTCTATACCGAACCATCGTAGACCGAAAACCCCATCTCGAATGGCCTAAATCTTTCTATACATTATCGAGAAGTCACTCCCCCTGTGCACACAACTCTGAAGTGCAATTATGAAAATAATTTTTAAAAAATAACAAAAATGAAGCGAAATAACTGATTGAAAATAATTTTTCAAAAACTGTTTTAATTTTTTGCTTTTTGGAACTAAAAATACTATACGTGTGTGATGCAACGTAAAACGAAAAGCTCGTACAAATGTTGTGTAGTTCGTACCATCGTAATCCTTTAATATTTGCAATTAAAAACCAGCATTAAAAATAAAACTTTTCAATGACTTGTTTCGAGTATCCCGAAAATTCTGCATTCATAAAATAAAGAAAATAAATAACTTAACTGGCCTTGCAGAATGTAGACACTCAAAAAGTAATGAAAACGTCAAAATAACAGAAATAGTAGAGCAAAAAAAGCAAAGACAATCATGTAAAATGTTCAAAAAGTGAACATTTCATCTTGAGATGAAATTTTTAACTTGAAAAACATAAAAAAATAGATCAGCATCGTCGCATAAAGACGAATCAAGGGATCGTATATAAACCAATTGACTTACTTTACGTGATTAAATTAAATTAACGCACATGTGGGAGCCATCTTGATAATCCCGCTGCTATTTCGATTCTTATTTCATAAAGCATTTCAAACGTTATCATGTCGATGTGTGAATATTTTTCATCAAAATAAACTCGGCTTTGGCGCATAGCTTTGTGTGTAGTTTTTTTAATTAATTTATGATTTAATTATCGCTTATTTCGCATAGTTTTGTACATTATATTTTACACGAGTAGTCTGGAAATTTGAGGAGCCCCAACGACCAATCGATGTCAACTACGGTATTGCTCTTATTGTGTTTTTTAATCATTTTTTTCGTTTTTTTTTTTTTTTTAACACGTCGCAAAGAAACGAGTAGTTTTTGGGTTCTTCTTACGGTTGGGCGAAATATTACTAGCAGCAGATAACACGCCAATTGGAAATTTTCTATTTTATTGACAATTATTTTCATAGATGGGAAATAAAATACAATAAACGAATGAGAACTTGTAGACTTGATATTCTCCAAGTGCATCGTTGTCCTATTTCTGTGAAAAATGCACCAAATGTTGCACTCTCAACCGTTCTTCTTTCTCTTCTCACTATTCTGTCAGTTTGACACTCTGCTATATACTGTACGAGATTTAACAAATAAATAGTCCATTATAAATATTCATCCAGATTAGATAATGCATCGTTGAAGATTTTACTATCCAGGTCCGAAGTTTCTGCTCAAAAAGTCATTTGAAAATACAGTTTTAGAATTTTTCAGTCAGTCAACGATATTTTGAAGTTTTCGGTGCAACAAACTTGGCATTCGTGACTCGAGGGATCGCTATTCCTTTTTATTGAGTAAACAATCGCTCAGAACTCCGATATATAGATAGTCTGTAGTAGACGAGCATACGTTTGTTAAATTATAGACTGCTCATCCCTTTGGAAGAGTTTTGTATTAGGCCGAAGAGATTTATTGCTAGTTCGACTCTTAACTTCAAAGCATGGAACCGTCATCACTCCACGTTCGATAAATACATAAATGTAGAGCTAGACTCGAAGTATTGACGTTTACTGGTCGAAAATTTACGATCCAATGCTCCTCGCTTCGGACACGCCGTTTTGTTTGAGAAAGTTACTTAATCTTCATCGAGTAGCCTCTGTGTTTTCTCGTAATCCAGTTTCATTCATATTTTCCCTCACACTCTATAGTATTTCAGTTCACAATACATAGCGAGCTAACGTATGTCAAGTCGAATTTATAGCGTGGCCTAGAAACAATATTCAATATTTTTCATTGAGGACACACGTTTGTCAAATAAATATTTAATTTCGGCAAGGGCTTCATGTCAAGTTTACTGCACAAATTGGATGTCGAGCAGATGAATCTTATTAACGCAGGAAAATTTCGATAAAAAACGGATTTTCATGCATCACGTTTTTTCTTTGTTCCTTAAGAATTTTCCCACAAATCCTCCGTTTTTATTTGCTCTTATCGGCGAAGAAAAATCTTTCGTCGACACTAATATTTGTGATTTGGAAATGAGAACTTCAAAAAAATTCATTGAGGCAAATTCATCTACGCTTCTCTGAATTTGTGCATTACACTTGGCATATAATTTTTTTGACGAGCCCAGTGCAGAGATTACTTTGAAGACCAATAGAATCTTTTCTTATGGCAAGTTATCGTTTTCCATCTCAAGCAATGATTTTGACACATCAAATCAATCGGAATAATTAAAATTTTGGGTTTCGTCGTTAACGTGAATAAATTTCTTCAATTTGCAAAAGATTTTATTGCCAGGCGTGAAAATAGATTGAGAGATGAAAATAAAAGCGAATATATTTATTTCAGATAAAAATTAAACGCTTCAGACACAGACTAGAATGTTTGAAAGGACGAAAATAGGGATTGAGAGAAAAGGAGGAATTTGAAAGCAGGAACATTGGTAAATCTGTTTAACGAGGATGGACGTACGGAAGGAAAGCCTTGATTCGTACATATGGTAACTGCAATAATAAATCCCAACCGACAATAGGAGTTGAATTTTTGTTTTAATAAATGCTGAATATTTCGGTCGGGTATGAACATCCTCAAATTTCACGAGTCTCGATTTGCTCTTGGCGCTTTTATTAGTACGATATATACATTTATATTCATACCTACAAATAAATAAAATATTTATGTATAAAATAAAGCATATTTAGTGGAAAGGAAGGTGAAATGAGCTTTGGTGTTTCAAAGTATTTTTGTCACTGTTTTTCAGACAATGCTGCCTGATTTACGCAATGTACAGACGTGAGACGTTTTTGGAGTAAACGTTTAACGATGGATTATCGAAGAACGCAAAGTCCGTGTTTTCTTTTTCGGGACAAGCTTTACGGAGGGATTTACGTACAGAAAAATAACGGGAGAGAGACAGAGAGAAAGAGAAATAGGAAAGAAAATATTAAGAGCGGACAATTACTGTCAGTGAGAAACGACTAAGTAAATGACAAGACATTCCTTAATTAAGCGCACGCCAAATATTAATATTAACATATACGGATCCCAGTTCGTAGAGGAAACAAACAAAACAAATATAAAACAACAGACACAAACGCAGAAACGCAGACGCTGAAATAAGTTCAGGCTAATTTGTAAAACACGTTCAATAAATGATTCTTTCTTTTCCATTTCACGATGTTTCTTTATTTTATTTTATTTCAATATCGTTACTGGCTCGACAACCCTTACAAATTATTACGTCCCTTTCACTATTTGCTTGAAAAATCTATTCACTGTAATCTCAAGCTCAAATCTTGAGAAACAAAAAAAACATAGAGCAACGCAATAGAAAAGCGAAAAAGTTTTTTTTCTCTTCCAATGCTTTCCACTGCGGATTCAAAATTTTTCGGTGGCTTAAAAAAAATGTTTGATCAATCATTCCAGCAAATTTCTTTTCCTGTTCGCAGAATATTTTTCGCTTTTTTTGACGACAAACTTAAAGTATTTTCGCCTATGAGACGATTTAAAAACAAAAAAAAAACATTTTCCCCATGACGTATTTAATTTTGAGTTGAATTGATTGGGTAAGTAGTAGAAGCACCTGTTAATTAGTCGGAATAATAATGGCACATGGTGAGAGCTCATCTCGAGTTCAATTGAAAGATCGATCCGATTTTTCAGTCTGGTCAAATAGTACGTATTTCGAATTTACTGAAGGCTGTGCCTGCTGCTGGTAAAAGTTCGTCTTATACGATGAAGATTTTGTTTTATTTTATTTTTGAATGTCAAAATGTCGATAAAAACGTATGTCTCGGTTGCTGAAAATGATAAAAACACATTAGACGATTGTATTCGTTCATCTCCATGCTTTTTAGTCTTTTTTACATTCGGCAAACTCGAGCGGAGAATTTCAATCAATTATGTTCTTTAGCCCTTCCCAATTATCGTACGATCCATAAATTCAATGTTTTTAATAAAATCAATAATAATTATCGAATGAAAATTTTTACTAAAATGGTTCAAATTCTCCGTCGAGTTTCGTTGACATATATATTTAAAAGATATAGGAAAGAACCAAAAGAAATTCCATATGAATATGAAATAATGTGTAATATTATAGGATGAAGAAAAAAAAGATGGCAGAAAGATCGAGAGAATCGATGAATTGCCTAGTGAATTCGAGTGTTGCTTTTGTACCACGAAGGTATTTACAAATCACTAACATTTTATCTTGAAACTCGCCAATGTATGGATCGCGTGTTTACGTCCCACGTTCATGACATTTTTCTTTCTCTCTCTTAATCTCCTCATTTTTGGTGCTTCAAAGTTCCATGTACTTTATCCAATTTACCGAATAAAAATGAGACCGATCTTATCAGCCTCGAATCTCAGACGTGAAAAACAACTTGTCTAAACTTTTAATTGCTTTCGCATTTTTCATAAAGGTCACGTGATTTATACATTGCTCAGCGAGGCGTGCACATTTCATTCATTCAATAACTACTCATTACATCTGTGTGGATATCTATATGTATATGTGTATCTATATGTCACTTCTAGCACTAATCATAATTGTACATTTTGTTCATCTCGTTCAATTGATCTCAATTATCCCAATCGAGGGTTTGTCAGTTCGATTATTTCATTTTTTTGGTGTTCCTCATTTTTACAACACAAAGCTCATTAGCAATTCGACAAACTCTCAAGGGGGAAGAAAACGTTCGAACTGGCACACTTTCGGTGAAGAAACGAGGACATTTCGACTGATAATCTAAACGAGATTCTTGTGTCGTAGAAGAAATGAGAATTCTTCTCTCTTCGTAGTTTTTAAAGTGCCAAATATATTTTTTTTCCATGAGACGATCGTTCGCTCTGTTAATACGAAATTTAGAGTTTCATGGATGAATCTTAGGGATTCTCTGGTCGATTGCCACTCGATTTTTCATGGAGTCATCTTTCATTTATTTTCTCAATTTATTACAAATGGTCACTTTTACTTTTCATGAATGTGAAATAATTTATTCGTATCTCTTGAATTTCCCTTTCTTCGAGTTGAAATATTTATATTCAATGATTTCTTCAGCTTTTCATGATTCAAAAAGTCTGTTTGAATGTTTAACATTGTTACGGGTAAGTGTTCGTATCCATAACTTAATATCTGTCGTCATAAAGCTCGTGAGACTTTCCAATGCTTATGTCGCTTTCAAAATGAATTTTGAGTTGTACAGAACGAATTTTAATGAAAAATCCATCGATTTTAGATCCGAGGAAGATTGCCCAGGTAACAGGGAACACGTTTTTTATTTTCTTTCATTTCCAAGTTATTCCTTCGAGAAATAAAGTTACACATTGCACCGCATCACTGAAAAGAAAAAAAATCATTATTTTTCAAAACTTCAAGTACGATATTCGATCCACTCTCGCATAAACGATACACTTGAACATGACAGCTTTGAATCTCGTCTAGAAACTTTAGTTTACAGCCTCGGAAAAACAACATCTACCAAATAAGTTGCTTTGATATACACGATCGAATAATTAAACACAGTAAAAAATATTTTCGACAATTTTCTTTACCCTGCTAGAGAACACGACCATTTTCCACGTTCTATGATTCTCGGAACGTGCAAGCAGTTCCTAACGATCCATTTAGTCAAATATTAAGTTAAATTTGTTTTTTTTTTTTTGCAATAATTGATTAATAAGCGATTTTCAATGAAAGTGAAAAAAAATGTTTCATCCAAAACTCACGAATCGAATTCGGCCGAAGAAAATGAATGGAATAATTTTTGGAGAAAAAGAATAATAGTTATTGTACTTTACAGAAATGCAATTGAGCGATTAATTTTTTACTGTGTAATTTTACAATGAAATGTAAAAATCGTAATGAGCACCACATTTTGTTATTGTTAACGAAAGTATCTTCGATGCATCGTGGTAGACGAATAAATAATGAAAATATCTGATTGTTTATACATTTAATGAGTAAATCTCTTTGCAGGAGTACAAAGATTATCGCGATGCAGAAAATATAATGCCGTTGGCAACGAGCGATTTCCGGAATCCGGTGTGTCAAGAATTAAGATCAATGCGTGAGAGCAGCATGGAGACAAGTGGCTATGGGGATTATCTGCACGAGCTTTATCAGCCGGAAGTTTACCCCACAGAAGTGTATCCGCCCGAGATTTATCCGACGGAGAATTATCAACCGGAAATTTATGCACAATCGCCGATTCAATCGATCGAATCGACGGTCGTATATACGAAAACTTATGCGGATCGTGGTAGCGTCGATAGTTCCGACACTTATGCCAGTTGTCAGACCCATCCGTTTCACTCACAAGCCGATCTCACCGACGAAGCTGACAGTAATCTTTACATAAATCCACTCGAGGGCACCGGCAAGTGTGGCAAAATGAGAGTCAAAAAATCAACGTCCAGCGAACACGTTACCAGAAATATTGTCGACGTTTCACCCAGCACCGAATCCTTAAAGGGCCTCGAATTTCCTCAACAGACCGAAAGTGCTAAGGTCAGCCTGATCGAGACTTTACCAAAACACAAGAAAATTCGGATACAAAAGGTAAGTCCAACAAATCCATCAATCTTGCATTCCAAAACAATTAAATCATTCAATCCAGGTAAACATCCAATTTATTTCGCCATTTCAAGTGACGCATTCTCTGACGCAAGATACTCTATTCTTTTTTTTTCAGTAGAAAATTTTAGACCGACCAAATTTTTATCCCGAGACAAAATAACAGAGTCTAGCTTTTTTTTTTAATAATTGCACGTTTCCACAGTTCCAAGTTGGAAAAATTATGTGGTTCATTAAGAAATATATATATTTCTTCGTTTAACAGAAAATTATTGAACGAAAATTGAATAAAAATGAATCGACAGGATCAAAAGAGTGCAAAATTTTGGAAAAAATAAACTTTTCCAGTATTCCAAAAATATTCTCATCGTTACGAGAATAAAAATGGTTGTCATCTTATTTCCTTGAACGTGACTGTTTCAGAGCGGAGGTCTTCGGAGACAAGTAATAACGGAGCAAGAATCGTCTCCAATGATGGGGCAACTATCGTCGATTGCATCGAATTCAGGTAGCACGGAGGACAACAACAATCAATACGAGGGCAGTCTTCGTGGTGGACGGTCATCCGCATCAAGTACGACGACAAATTCCTCGACAACAACGAGCACCGTAGCAGCTGCTCCCCGTGTAATAAATCAGCCACAGTTCGGAAATGTTAGCAGTTCTAAGCAATACACCGGTAAATGATGAGAAGGCTCGATCCTTTTGGCTATTTAATGCGCAGTGCTTTAGCAATCCGCGTAAAAACAAAACACACAAACCCGTAGCCCATAAAAGGCAGAAAAAAGTGCATCTTTCCATTCGGTTACAATTCGACATGTAGCGATCATTATTTCAATTAGATTTTACATTATATTCAGCATAGTCTCATGAGAAATATCATGGCAACAATATTCATTAGTTGTACATAATTGTAAAGTTATTTACGAGTACTGATCGTACATATCATTGAGAAACGCCAGCTTGTTCGTCGAGGATGTATAGGAGGACTGTGAATGAACCTCGTTAATTAATCTTTTTGTAAAATCAAACATTTATCCAAACGTAAATACATTTTTTGTATGAACAAATTTCAAATCGATTTCTCGTCGTAGCGTCTCACATCCTTTTATGAAAAACAATACGAAATAAGTTAAAAACATAGACTCTCGTCCGGTGGCCAGTCGCAAAACTTAGAAAAACATCTTGACACATGTTTTCACGTATTTTGACTCTTTGCACTAGTTCTTTGCACAAGCATGAAAAATAATTGATCATTATCAAGAAAATCATTCGTAACGAAGGAAAGTAATTGTTTATTTTACTGAATATAACAGAAAAAGTATTTGAAATTAGAGGAAAATGCTGTTACAATTCTTTGCAATACATTTTGAAGGTCGTAGACTTGAAAATTACAGGTTTCTCGTACTTTGCATATCGTAGAATATTTGAAATTCGAAGCATGATGCAATAATTAACAAATCTCATTGGAATTGAGTTTTGAATGTGATCGAACCTCCTATACATCCTTTTTTTGTTGTTGGAGTAAACACGATATTAGCGAGATAAAGAAAAACATTTCGTCCACGTAGATTAGTTGATAGTATTGATATACATATATTTTTGTTGTCAGAGCAACTTTGTACGAGTCTGGGGCTGTATCATTTTATTTTCTCCATTTATTTGGGACTGTTATAAAAAAATTTATTTATGTTCTCTGATATCTCGCCTACTGTTGCTACATTTCCAAGTTGATCCACAAATATCGTGCGCAGCCTTGGTTGGTATATATGAGAAAAACTGATGGGGCAGCAGGCGAGACGTCGGGCACGGAAGGACAAACGTATTTAGCAACAGTGGGCGAACAAAATTCATTAGATCGTCAGATACTTAGCCATGCGTTTTATTTTCTGCCTGTAAAAGCGCACGGCTGCACAACACGCGTATCCACCATCAAACCGATTTATTTATTTCACCATAACGAAAACAAGTCAAAACAAAACCATACATGCGTACCCACTGTTATCAAATATATAGATATTTTAATAGTCTCATTTCCACACACACGCAGAGAATATTTCAGCACAATATACGATGGAGTTATGTCGTTTTAATAAAAAAAAATTGATATATTTATCGCTCAAGGAGTCTGACGCGTGTCGGACCACCAATTTCGAGGAGTAACAAATTTCCACGTTCTCTCTAATTACCAAATTGATAATTACGTTATTCGCTTAGTTGAGCAAACATTTGACGTTCCTCAAAGTACCTAAAGATATTCGAATTGTTCTGTTTCTTCGTCATTTCGTACACAAAGAAGGCTGATTTTTAATAACGTTAATCTGTAGCCTATGCCATACCATATATTTTGTTAAATTTCATCGGGTTTCAATAATCTGCATTAAAATTTGCTCGGATCTCCTTGAGCAATGATTCCATAGTAGAAAAGTTAACTTTTTTACAACATAAAATAATAAGCCTAATTTATACATAGCAGATATATATATATTCGCTCCAATATGCTATATTGAAATTTCGAAATGAATCTCTGAGTGTGATAAGCGGGCCATTAGGTCCGATGCTTCGTTGGTCCAAAATGGAGCAGCAGAGGACATGAACGAACGAGAAAAACATAAAAAAACGTAAAGCTTGACATCGCTCATCATGTATATATGTAAATTCAGTTTTTTTTATATTTATTTACAAAAAACATGTTATCTCTCACTCGTCCATGACACGTGAGAGTTCGCAGTAGAAACGTTGTCTATATTTCATTTGGAAGAAAAAAAAACCAAAAAGAAACGAAATGTTTTAAACGAAACAAGTTCGATAGAAGTTAAATAGTTATGCACGCTACGTAGTTCGTAATGAAAGAAGTCTAGTTCATTTATACACACATATATATATAGTACGTTGATTATTTATTATTATACTAGTTTGTTGCGGTTTCGTATGTTTATTATAAATATTGCATTAATCTTCCAATTCATCGAATTAAAAATAGCTTCGCTGCCGCACAGAATGTACAAAAACGTATATTGTAATTGAAAACAATGATAAAACTATTGTATTGGTGAATACTATCAGAGCTACTTGTAAAAAGCAGAGAAACGGAGGTAGAAAATATGATTTCCGCAACATTCTAATAATCGTGTAAATATAATGATTATAATTTATTTTTTTATCTTCGAGTCAAGCGCCACAGAAAAGACAACGAGGTAAAACACGTGCGATATAAATAAAAAGAAAAAATGATGTTATTCGATTTTGTCACGTGTACATGTGTATAAAGAAAGAAAAAAGTAATGGCATTATTCGAGTCTTCGCAGTCCGGAATATTTCTATATATTTAGCATCTTGTAATGAATTATCGTCATTGTTAAGATCGAACCAATGTTTATACCGAAATAATGAGTTTCTACAGACATTTTTTTTCTCCTTTTTTTGCTCCAAAGTCTTCGCTCGGAGAAACGATCGTGTGGCTCAACAATCCTCTTTCACTTGCTTTTTCTCTTTCTCTCTTGCTCTTGACATTTTCTTCCATGACTCACGATCGCAGGAAAAACAAATGAGAAGAAAGTGATAATAAAATATGGAAAAAAGCTTCAGTTTTTCTTTTCATTTTGTCAGAGTTTGTCCACCCGTTGAACCCTCGCTCGCAACTTTTTTACTCCGTACATGCGTATCGTTTTATCAGGTTTTTTTTTTTACTTTAATCGTATTTATCTCTTCATCCATCGTTTTATTATATTTTTCCAATTATTCATCTATTTTTCCTATTTTCCATTTTGACAGATGACAAGTTTTCGCTATCGATACTCAAGGCCTCCTAGTGAGAGGAGTATCGTGAGCTTTTCTTCATTTATGTTATTTCAGGTACTCCGAGTCGAACTGGAAACAATAAATTATCGCAATCTGCTGATTCGATCGACAACGCTATGGCAGCTCTTTACGCCGAACAACAGAAACAGTATCAACAACAACAACAACAACAACAGCAAGTACTACAGCAACAACAAGTCCAACAGCAACAACAACAGCAGCAACGTCAAAAAATATCAAAATCTATACTTAAAAAGGCTGATACTAGTTCTAACGAGTACAATAATGAGCGTGATGGTGATACCGAAAAATTGATATTAGACAATGCAAGCTCTAGCAGCCTTTTCAATGAAGGATTCAACCAGAGCCCGGTCATGATGAATCTCAATGCAGCCCGTTATGTTAAAGCTGGACAAACGCTCAGGAGCAACAACAACGTTGAACAGTTTAGTACCGCTGGACAAAAAGATGGAAAAAACGTCTTAAAGGGAATTTTTGGTGATACGAACGAAGGTACATATTAGAAAATCTCTATGCTACAGATTTCTATCCCCATCAACTTCCATTCTTCAAGGTCTTGATACCTTTCCTCTTTTTATTCGATTATTTGTTTATTTATTGTGTCAAGAATCGTGCAGTAGTTGCTTCCGAGATTATCTCGACCGGCAGTAACTCTTTCGCTAATTTTCAACAATAATCCATCGTAGCTGCCTTGAAATTGTGCGAGACGTCAAGAGGAACTATTATTACTGGAGGTCTCTCAGTTTCCACACTTTTTCGACAATTTTTGTATTCATATCGATCTTTTGCACACATTTGTTGATTAGGAAAAAAATATAGTAGGATTAGAAATTAGTGCACTTTTTGGTGGTAGCCCACGTAGAGTAGAATTAGACGAATCGGAAGCAACCGACGTGCTGTCGTAGACCGCACACGTAAAAATTTGGAAAAAAAGTATTTTTGTCTTTGTCGAATTGTCTTACAGAGATTTTCTTCGAAAATCTTTATCGTGTATCTCCAAAATATCTAAAAAGCTTGGTTTTTCTACTCAAGGAAATTCTTGCATGAACTCATGGGAGGATTTGACTGCTAATTTTCAAAAATTATACATTAATGGCCTTGCATTTGAATTACAAAGTTTTGTCAGCTTCTGAATGAGAAAATATTTTAAAAAAAGGGTCGACAATCGAGTTTGCGAAACTGCGATAAAAAAAGAACATCCTGCGATGCTCGAAACAAAGATATTTATTTTGCCTGTATTGAGTAATTTCGGCCACGATCAGAAAATGGGAAATTGAGATATTCACTTGGCAAAAAGCAAAACAAAACAAATTTGGGGTTATCGGAGTCTCAGAGATATTCACATAGCAAAGAGCAACCGCATCTCGTGTTCGATATGCGGTTGGAATAATAGAGGCTCTAGAGACTGCGATTATTTGCAGACGAAAAGAAAAATCGGAACGAAACGTCGATGGAGACTCAGGAGAAGGATGTCTGGGCTGAGTCCAGTACGGATGAGAAAACTCGAGTTCGATCGACGCAGACAGCCAAGGATGAAAAATCAACGTTAATAAAAGCGCTTCGACCGTCGAAAATAACGAAAAGAATGATGTCGGGTGAAAAAAGAAAAGTGTGCCGGGCAAATAGCGGCTCCTCGAGTCAGGGAAGCGCCGGATCGGATGGTAATCGTTTTCATCAAGACTCACATCGTTCTTCATCGTAGCCCAAGATCCCACGATACAGTTGTTTAATTACGAGGCTAAGCGACGACACAGTTGAAATTTCCGTAACTGAACAGGCGGCTGATGAATTATGAAGGGGGAATAAAAGCCTGTAATTGCATTGAAATCCCCGCGCAAATGCGTATAGAAAACACGCACCCGTTAGCAAAGCATAACGACTCAATAGTGAGAATCTGTATAGAATAGAAAATAAAAGAGATATATATTCAGGAACAAAGTTTTAGCCAGTCTCTGTAAACATGACCTTTTCGTTAGGGAAACTGCCTGCGTAGCATGATAACCGTACATCGAGAATAATTAATCAGATTCGTACGGTATTCAGATTAGACACTGGGGCTTAGTATACTAAGCCCCAAATGACGAAGGATCTGAAGAGGGGAATCTAGAATCTCTTACCTCATTGTCAAATTTGTTGGATTGTCTAGCTTCTCCGAGCTTTTGGTGAACAATAGTGCTTCCTCTTGAACGGACAGTGATTTGAATAAAGTTAAATATTGTTAGTAGCAGCACCGCACCGTCGTTCGCAACAGTTTTGATAAATCTCGTATGTAAATCCCATCCCTCAGTTTCGAATCATCAATAATTCTCCATCAAGTTTTATTCCCACTATACGAATTCTTTCGCACATTAAAACAAAAAATACAAAACAAAACAACGGGAATACGTAACGTTAATAATATTAGAGGTATTTATCGTAGCGTATTCTACATTAATGGAAAATCGAGCGTACAATTAAAACCGAGAGGAATTACGGTGAATGAAAATCCAGTAAGAGTTTTTTCAATCTTCGGATAATTCGATTGGGAGAGTTGCAACAGACTAGAGATAAGGAGAACGCCGCGTTGTGATAAGTCTTTATGCATTAGAGAAAATTCGTACAGCGCGATTTATAGTGAGAAATATATTGATCGTTACATCTTTTTTCATGCGGCTGCTGTACAATAATAAAAACAAACCAAAGGAATTATAAAAACTGCGCTACAAAAGTCAGAGACACTTTTCAAAGTAATACGCTCGTTAACCTTCGGATATGCTTGTTGTTCGAGCGACTCACTCACCGAAACGTTGCTTGATCGGTGGATCGAGAATCGGTCGAGAATTTTATCAAAATTTTTCATCCAACGTTTTTCTTTTCATCAATTGACAGCAACTCATTTTTAAGACCCACATTCCGAGTACAGATTCTAATCAACGACCCAAAAACCATCGAGCATAGATTTTCGCGTCAATCGAACGCGTAAGAAAAAATGAGTCCATCGAATTCTTAATTTTCGTATCTCACTAGGAGTATCGGTCAAAAAATCGGGAATAACGATATCTTCGTGGGTTTCCTCGTTTCGTATGTTTTCTCTTACCTCTATATTTATTCACAATCGTTGACACAATATATCCACTCAACGCATCTTACTGTTTATCAATCAACATCTATCAAGGCATCCAATCACTAAGATTAAAAGAAGGATGATAGACTGAGCCTATTGCATGCTTTATACGGGCACTAAGTATAAAAGAATTGACAACTTTGATACTAACAAACTCGGTTTCGGAATAGCGAGCTATTTTTTAATTTGACAAATCTTCAAATACTGCAATCATTTTCGAGTGTTAGAGATTAACAAAATAATACGTTGATTATTTGATTTGCAATCGTACTACCTTAACACTCGTACAACATGGCGTTCCATCTATTTTTCCTTTAACGTTATAGGATGATTCGAGAGTCACTGAATGTTATATACATCGATATATATATACGTAAATATATACACATAAATTACGCCTATAACTTAAATGTGCCTTGTGCCTCAAGCATTGATGTCGCGCAAAATAAAAATTGAATCAATACCTGCAAACACACTGCACTCCGAACTGCTTGTGCTCAATAAATAAATAAATATTACCAGATAAGAAAAAACTATGGACTATGGCTATAAAAATGCACGAGGAAAAATAAATTAACAAAAATAATGAAACGAAGAAAATTGTATGAACGAAAAAAAGGATGAGGAAAATTTGCATTTCTGTGATACAGACTCGCGCCTCCTTATCTCTAGATGCTTTTTCGTGTGAATGTTATTTAAAAATGTAACGATCTGTTGTAATTCGTTAGCAATGAACAAAGTTCATTGAAATTTCGATATATTCGAATTTCGAAAAAACAAAACGAAATATTACGCTGCTGCTATAACTTTCAGTATATTGACGAAAGTCGATCGCGCGTGATGTGTCAATGAATTATAACAAATACACCTCTGGAAAAATTGGATTATCCATGGGCCTGGGGGCGAGAATGAAAATTATCTGATAATACACACTTCGGCAATCGTCCGCGAAACGACCATCTTAATTAAGGAAGAAACTCACGAAAAAAGCTCTCAGACCACCTCGGCGAAACCGTTGAATGTCCTTCCAACCACGACGCACCGAATCCGTCAATATTTTTTACAGTACGAGAAAAACAATCGAAAATGCAAAAGATTTGAGTCGATTGTATAAATCGTCATCATAAACAATCTTTATAACGATCTCGTAATTATTACACTCCATCGTTGTCAGATCTCGACAAAGAATCAACGATAATTAAATAACAATTTGCAAATATATAAATTAATAATTCGCATTATGTCACAAACCGACTAAATCAATGTTGCTAAAATTTGTGTGTTTATTTAACTCGGATATTATTCAAATAGTTACCTGATAAAAAGAGATATCGTGTAATCAAATCGTCTATTTAGAAGAATACAGAGCCCACCTGTGTATATAGATGAATAAATATTAATTTATATAAAATGTATCGAAAGATATATTGTTGATAAATCAAAAGCTTAAATATTTAATTTCGCTATTTTTCGACTGATCCCTTGATTTTTAATCGTCATTTGTTTCGATAGCATATTAATTAATGAGAGTGACCATCATATCACGTGTTTTCATCCGATCTTCACGTCTTTTTGACCCTTCGATTGAAATAACTATCATCGTATTGATCGGAAGAATATATTTTCATTGAAATTTGGCTGATACAAAAATTTCGGACGAGTCCTCATGAGGAAGGTTATCTACTTGATAGCAAATTATATGAAACACAATGAAAGGAGCGATACATATTTCACGATCCCATTAGTATTCCGACAATTCATCTCGAGTTTGCGAAGAATAAAAGCTGCAATGGTCATCCTTTGTTCCCGTCAACAATATCAGCCAATATCGGAAAACTAACATCATATTCATGAATTTGGTATCTTTATGGGGACTGTCCTGTAACATCAATTTACTACGAAATTACGAAAAATAGTCATGACGAAGCTATATGCAGATTTCATTTGTGAGTTTTTTTCCGTATCGTCTTTATCTTCTTGGCCTCGGAATTCAGTGGCTACATTTTTTTATGTTTCCTTAACCAACGAAAATTCAGTTTCGATCTTTTTTTTGTCTTGAAACCTTTTTTCGATGGAGAAAAGTTGCTTGAAAAAAATCAACGCGTGTCTGTGGGATGATAACTTTATTGAATAGACAATATTTAAGATTAGCACGATTTATACAAGCCTCCGGTTCTGCACATTTTTCAATCTTCATCGTAATAATACGCCTCGTTTCTCTTGTTCTTTTTA
Organism: Campopleginae sp. 14b; assembly: GCA_030522525.1. Classification (NCBI taxonomy): domain Eukaryota; kingdom Metazoa; phylum Arthropoda; class Insecta; order Hymenoptera; family Ichneumonidae; species Campopleginae sp. 14b. The sequence continues at coordinate 80,131 of JAPYYS010000247.1, forward strand.
AAACGTTGCATAACCGACGATCCGGCCTTTTCTTCGTCCGCTAATATATTTTTCTCTATTTTTTTTATTATCTCTGGATACAGTTTGAAAAATTCGGCCAGCCATTCTACGGGGAATCTGTGAGATCATATAACTCAGTTAATTCTCAACAATTTTGCACAAATATCTTTTGTTCAATTTCCTTATCGGTCACACCGACCAGTACAAAAGTTACATGGACCGTAGGCTAGAAACTCTCAGAGGAAAGCTTGATCATCTCTCCGAAAAAAATTTATAAGAGCGGATTATTATTGGGGCCAAGCTATTCCGTCCAGATTAATGATTGAGATTTTGATCGACGACTTGTAAGTCATGCTCATTTTCAACATAAAACTAATGCTGACCACCCACTGATTTCTCTCCATGCACTGATCAGTCTGCCCCATTGCGTAAAACATGAAAAAATTATACGAGTAATTCTACCGTGACAACCGGGAACGTCGTGAAAATTGTATTTATCACTGTTTCCCTTTTTTCAGTTTAGTACATTTGACCAATGAAACGTAACATTTTTATGGGGATTTTGCTGAAAAATTGGGAATCAGCATTTGAAAACCGTATTACGCGAGGATTAATCATCTATCGAAGATTTTATGGGTTCCTATGTACACGGTTATTATTCAAATATAATTTTTTCAATGTAAAACAGTATTGCATTGTCGAATGAGTTGTCGAACAATTACCTTTCGGAAAAATCCTTAAGAGACATCAGAATTTCACGTCCATTGTGTTTAGAGGATTGAAGGTAATTGCCATGGCGTTTTCCAAAGCCTATAGCTGTTGACATGGAATGCGGCTTGAATCCACGACTTTCGCGGGGTTTCGATCGGCGTCTTGGCTCGTTGTCATAATCACGACCGTCGGAATAATCCACATTTATCGCGCCACATTCTGCCACCAGATTGACAACATAAACGACCAAGCAAATCGTTACCCCCAATCGTACAATTCCCTAAAAAATAACAGATTTTACACAGATACAATCCTTTGTTTCACAATAGGAATAGATCCAATGCGAATGATTACTATATGCGAATGAATAATCGAATATAATGATCCGAATAAATGAATGAGCGCAACCTGTGAATGAAGTTCCTTACATCATTCGCAGCTGTTCAGAAAATCTAAAACAATACCTCAGGCTGACCTAAAACCTTATCCTGTTGTCGATTGTTCCCTACCATTCTGTTTTCGGAAATATCGCTCAGGATAAAGCGAATTTACACCTTTTGAATTTCATTTTCCGAATTTGAGGGACAAAGTAACATTTAAATAAGTTATTCCATTGCTCAGTTTGGACTTTCAAATAAAAGAAAAGTAAATGACAAAACATCAGCCAAGTGTACAGTTTGATTATGTTCCCATCAACAGAAATTCGAATCATGAGGAACTTCAGGAACTTCATGAGGAAAAAAACTTGTAGAGTATTTTCCGTAAAAGGAACCAATCTCCATAATTACCAAAAATAATAAATCAGAGCTCAGTAATAATAGTATTCTGAAGTTTCAAAAAACTGGTTGTGAAAAAGCCCTAAAGGGTAAAAAAAAAAGTATGCTAGTACGGAAGAATTATTATTGCACTGACTGTGCTCATGATTTTACCGGAAGCTAGAAAGGTCGTCGTTAATGTCACTATGATGGCTAATAACTGTTATGAATTCTTTGAATACAATTTAGAAATTGCACCTCGCAGATAATGGAATTTTTATTTAAGGGATTGGTTGTAGATAATCTTTCAGACACAATTTTTTGATATCACGATAACTGAATACACAGGATTGTGCGTCGCCAGGAAAATTGTACGATTTGAACTGTGAAAATTATAAACAGGAGCTGATGATTTATTTCGGCTCACGATCAGGAATTATGTTTACTAGCACAAATCTTTCCAAAATCTAGCACAATATTATACGACTATGAAACATTTGCCGGAACGTTGTATCATTGTGACGTTAAATATAAACCTGCAATTTCAATTAATCCCAAATCAGCGAGATTTTCGAGGATTCTCGATGCTCCGACAAGTAGAGCACCGATTTTATCTTCTCAAAAATAAACTAACGTTACTTTTGCAGATAAATTGTTTTTTTCTTTTAGAGATCAAGGCTTTTATTTCGACGTACTTTCCGAATCCTATGAAAGACGCTCATTAAGAAATTTTTTAATGGAATTTTCCTCATTTCTTTGAGGGAAAACCGATCGAACAGCTGCCGATGACAGGTCGAGGGAGTATGCTCTGGGTCAAATAGACCCAGTGAGTCAATGCAGACACCACATCAAACTGTGCCAATGAAGGATTAAGAATCATATTTATGTATTTTCATGATTTCCCATATCATTGGCTTTGCTGTACATAACATGGGCCTCTACGCCCATTATACGTTCCACGACTAATCATTAATAGCGAAAATTATCACTTCCATGAAGCACCCTCGTCAACCTTACTTGGAGAAAGAATTTATCTGCAATCTTTTACGAAATTTAACCATTATCATGTCGCGCTAATGACGGGGCGCTGCATTTGAAATTTGATACTTTTAGGGGCGAAACTTTATCTTCTTAGCTGAGATAAAATTCCGACGAAACTCTTTACAAAACCAGCACATAAAATAGTAATAGCACACGAATAGTAATTTTCAAAAAATTTAGAACCTAAAAATCAAGAGTGGGATGCACACGAAAAAAAACATGAAAATAACAAACTTTCGAAAATAAACAGAAAAGAAAAATGCATTTCTCGATAAAGATAAATAATCATTCAATAGTGTTATGAAGAAGGTTTTCGAAAGCAACAATTCAACTTATTGTGATCAATGAAAAAATAATAATCAATTGTCAATAACCAATAATAATAAAATAAATTCCATAATCAATAATAATCACAAATAAGTATCAAAATCAAAACAAAAAACACTTTGTTTTCAACTGTTGCAAACAAAACACTCGAAGATTCAAACATACGCGAAAATACTAATCTGTTCTCGTGTATTTATTAGCGAGAAAAAATCGCGAATGAATGTGTTCGATAAAGGGAATCCTCTTTCTTTACTATGGTCGAAATCCACTTCGAACTGTAAACGACCCGAGTGGAGTATATGTGGCAGAAAGAGAAGCTTCGTGTGGCACACCTCAAATTAATTATCCACCAAGGGGTGAGCTTGTGTTACTTGTACAGCAATGGTGAGCATATGAGTATAGAACGATGAGGAAGATACACTCCCTTTTTTCACCGAAAAATACTGTTGGTATAGCAAGAAATAAAAAACATGGTTTAAAACGAAACAGAAGATAAATTCGAGAAAAAAATGCAAAAAAAAATAATGAATAACACCATAAGAAATATATTTATCCTGCTCACCTGCAATTTCCAGGATTTCATCGTTGGGATCTTCACCGTGAAGAGGGGCCGTCAGAACTGGTTTAAAGCGAGCAATCTTCCAGAAAGAATTGAAAACACCCGGCAAAATCGTCGAACGTTACTCGTCGCGAAAACTTGTTATTTCTTGTGAATAATTAAAAGTTTGCCCAATTTTCAAGTATCTTTCGTCTAGGGCTTGACTTTTGTCAACAGATTGTTGTTTCGGAAGTTAGCCGGAATCTCAACTGAGCGGACGATACGATCGGCTTGCCCTTTTTGTAACGTCGAGAAAGAGCAGCGCGCTGACGCCGCTCTTGCCGCCGTTAAATCCGCCTACCAACGTTTTCTCCCGAAGGCTGCACATATAATCGTCGCTACCACCGGTTGACGCCGATGCGTACAACATTTCAACGTCCCATACATACACTCCCAACAATACAACCGAAATCGTCACAACCCCGACCCTCAACCTTTGACACTTGCTCCAAAAATTCAAGCGCTTCATTAAAACCTCAGCGTATGCTGCGCTTATTAACAACAAAAAAATCCCATCGCTCTCCGATGAAAAACCTCATTGGATGCGGAAGAAACAACCACATATTCAGTAAAACTGCAACTTCCGGATTTCTAATCATTTTCTTAATTCGTATTTTACATCCAATACGACCTTGTATCCGATCGGAACGAAAACTCAATCACGATTCGATATATGACCCGATCGAAGAGGATGGACGAAATAAAAATTCATCTACATGATCACATCTCTAGAAATGTCCATTATCCAGTGATTAACGACAAGAACGTCGAAATATTTTCGAAAACATGAGCAGATTCGTTATTGGAAAAGAAAACAACTTTTTCAATATTCGATTACAATATTTAAAATTCCTGAAATCTTGTTAATCATTGTTCGTATCAAATCCCCATGTCTGCCGATCGAACCGGAGCTTTGATTTTGCGAATATAAAAACATCGAGAAACCAGAATATCGTATAGTAAAAAAAAAATCCCATCAACGACCTGAAGAAAAAAAAAAAAAAACAATTCATTGACTCCGTCAAATCCATGATCAACAATGCCCGTCCATCTCTTCGCCAAAGCAAATCTTTCGTGCCAGATAACTTTTCGTAAAACCTTCAAAATATCAGGCGGCAAATGGGAGGGAGAACGGATTCGATAGACAGGAAGTAAAGCTTTTAGATTCACGAGATCGAGGAAAAGTTAAAAAAAAAAAAAAAGAAAATAAAAGGAAGGGAGAAAAATTGGGGTACAAACGAGGACCTGTAGATTTTGCCTGGTACGTTGAAGGTATATGAGTACACATTTGTAATACACGGGCAGAAACTCGAGACGAAGTACCAGCAGAGAAGTGAACAACTCTCCGGACGACCTCCCTTATTGCTGGGGTGTATGTATATACAGATAGAAAACACTCTGCTCGGTATAGGGACGACTAGAGCGAGGGTACAGTCAACGGCACTCGCGCATCTCTTCGTACGGGATACACTACTTATCGCTAATTGAAAGTGACCGTGTTGCCGTTATAGTCAGGGTGGCTCGGATCCGCCTGCGGCACTTCGGAGACTATGCACGCCATTTCCACCTATACCTACGCACGCATCCATATAGCCGACTCTAACTCAACTATAGCTCTTCACTGTCCTCAAGATAAATGTACATACGTGCATCTCTATATACATACATCTTGTATTAGCTATACATAAATATATATTACGCATCCCTGTCATTTCGCATTAACCTATCATTTTTAAATAACTCACGAATTAGTTAAGTAGGCGCGACTAATTTCACCTTTCGTTTACTGCCACGCAGGGCATTTAACCAATTAATCTAACGAAACGAATGTCTTCGTCGTAGACAGTAGAACCTCCGTGAATCTAATTGTTAGTTCAAGAGAAACGCTCATCATGCTTTTGCGTCGAGTTTATACATCGAGCTGATATATGAGCTGCGATTAGCTTTGGAGGGAGCAGAACAACTTTATTCTGCAAAACAGAGTCGAAACGTTGATCCTTTTTTCTTGCTCCTTTGGATTTAGAATTTTAAAGGAAATTCGCTTCAAAATCGATTCGATGAGTTTGGAAAAATTGTGATTTTCGCAAAAATACGCAGCATTTTTCAACTTACGGAGGCTCTACTCTTTGCTACTATCTCTACGAGTATACATTACGCAGCTCCGTTGCACCCTGCTCATAAATCATTTTCAACGTATTTTTTAACACGTCAGACCTCGTGTTATGGGACTTGTTCTCACACTTTTATTAAAATGATGATTTCTCGAAAAATTCTCATCACTGAACCCTATGAAAATAACTCTATCTATTCTCAGCGTTTTCGTCTGCATTATTAAAATGTTAGAAAATGGCTTTTCGTCCAGATATTCGAGTCAATATTTTGCCTCAACTTTAAGTTTGTTTCAAAATTGCAAAATCTGGAATCTGAGCCTCAGAGGATTTGTGGTTTTCATGGGAAAGCCTGCTCACATTGTCATGCTATTTTTTTCACCAAAAAATCGTTGAATGTTTCTTCGTCAGTTTGACGAATTGAGTTTTTTTCGAATCTTTTCAGAGTCCCAGCCAGGATTAGAGTCTCTTTCAAAATGATTCCGCACGTTTGCATACGATGTAGTAATTGCAAGTATTTATATTTTTAATATGTGGATTTTATAATGTTTATATATTATCTGGAGGTAAATTACTTGGTCATTTTTTTGTACTGATCGAGCACGATGACAGGAATGTTTTCAAGTATGACGGACTTTGGTAGGCCAGAATATTTGGTGAGCAGCTGAAGAAAATGTAAGCTTGTTACTCCTTCGGTGTCCCACTCGCTGCCGATTTTTCCACTGCAATCATAAAATTGACTCGATCTTTAATGTTCTTCGAGAATCGATAGTGAGAACTTATTTTTTAATACCTTTCAGCTGTCACGAAGGTCAACGCGTATTGACAGACGTAGGAAATGTACGCCCTGAAAACGGAAGGTGGAAACTGATTGAGCACCGTCTGCACGCCAATTGTCAAGACCACAGCGTCAACGGGATCGTTTATTTTCTTGCTCAATAAACTCGCTGCAATGGAAAAATGTTTCATACTGTTTTACTGCCGCGTCCAAGGGAGAGAATTTCCACGAGTCTTGGAATTAGCGTCGATGAATAGATTACAAAAAAAAAACTAATGGGAAGATTTGAGAAAAGAAGAAAAAATTGTCGTCAGATCTTAGATTTCCCAGCCACTAAATATCTTCGTGTTACTGTCTTGATTATTTTGTATTAAGAAAGAAGGGCGGCTCATAAATCGAGGATAAGAACCCTGACTTTCATATTGATAACAAAAAAAATCTTTAATCGTATTTATGCAGAAAGGGGGCAACAATTTTTAGAGTTCGGATGGATGGAAAAATAATTCTCAAATATTTGAATTCCACGGTCTATCTGAATCTTTATTCGTCCATTGAGTGTGGTCGGCGTGCCCTATATACGAATGCGGCCGGCTCGTGCTGGCTTTTCCTTACTTGGCACCGAGCCACTGCCGCGTCAATAGAATAATCATTCGTTCATTATCATCAAAATGACTGTTTTTTATTTTTTTCAAATAAAATTGAGCGGAAAATGAAGAAAGCCGTTTGTTTACGAAGAATAAATGATTTTGAGACGACGTTATGTTATGAGAGAATTTTTCAGGGCTCACAAGAATCGTAAATGTTTTTACATCGCATAACAGCCTGCTGTAAGCCACAGGCCGATAGGAAACTCAGCAATTGTAGAATAAATCTCATATCACTTTCCCCATCTCGTATAGAGTGATACTTCACTAAGCTATTCCATTTCATATGCGCGAGCTTCGTGGAGAAATTGAATCGAACGCTCAAGCAGCTTTTATGCAAATCGCTATACATCCAGAAATAGAAAATACACGAGACTCGAGGATTTTGCAGAAACTATTCCAACGACCCACGCTCTCAATGTTATTAGCTTTTTCCCTCAAAGTCTCCATCACGTGGTGACACTACGTTTAAATTATCGTACGCGCAGACCTATAATGAGGTGCTTAGTAGGGTGGCCCTTACTTTGGGCTCCAACCACGTCCAAATAAGAAAACCGCTGCTTATTTGCCCATTGTCGAAACTTGGCAGAACGAACGATCTACTGTTTTTATTTTAATAAATTTCTATCAACGAAAATCGTATTTCCCCTGATAAAATGAAAACCTCATACAAGGACCATCGACATTATTGGTTTTTTGTGAAATAATTTTTAAACATGAAAAATGGAATATTTCTCATGGACTTTCGTATCAGATCGAGAAATTTTTAATCAAAACCGCAGTCGTTCCCACACACGTTGATGCGTAATGATAAAATACTGGAAAAACTATAAGTCAATTTTGGAAAACCAATCATTTGTAAGAAAAAATCGAATATTCAATTTTTCAACGAAATTCTTATCGTCGAAAAAGTTTGTAATATTTGATTATGAATGCGAACAAAAATGTGACCTCAACGAATGTAAATGTCAGTAAAAGTGGAGCCTGGCAATGTTTGGATCATAAAATGGTGAAAATCGATTTCCTACTAATTCTCAATGAAAATATGGGAGTCGAAAGAATAGTCGATGAAAAAATAGAGGAGAGTAAAGTAAAAAATGGCTTTGAGGATTTTTTCTAGGTTTTTCTCGAAAGAGAGAATTTGGAAATTTGTTACGTACCTGTGTTTTTACAGTAGTGTAACTTGTGAAGATACGATACTGTGAAAAGGAAGAGAACGAGTGTAACATCATTCATGTTGGGTGGTTTGACGTATGCCTTGTTCAAAGGGTCGCTAATTCCGGTCCAGTCTAGTCTAACGCTGAGCTCGCGCAGCAGATCCGTTTCTTCTTGATTGTTCGAAAGGTGTGAAGGTTTTTTGCGTAATTCCGAAAGAACGGCACTGCGAGTTCGAAATTGAGGGACAAACCAAATTGATAAGTGACAAAAAGTGGCGGTGGCTGTAAAATAGTAAATTTTCGTACCTGTTCAAAGTCCGTAGCGCGGCTTCCATGTGTTTTGCCTCGAATTTACAAACAGTGTTCAGCTCATAAGCTATTTTGTTTCTGAACAATTGGAATTGACCGATTCTCATGATCGCCTCGAACATCGATGGCCAAATTTTGCTCGAGTAACCGGAAATCACTGCGTAAAGTCTCGAAGGATTGTTCGTCGTACCCTTGACGTAATCCGGATGTTGAATGAATGATCTGCACTCGTCCAACATGATTGTCCAGTTTTTGTCGTGTACCCCTTTCTCCATGTAAGCATTTATACCTTTCAACTCAACCGTGACGTAGTGCGATATCAATTTGTCCAGACCAGCAAGACCTGGCGTTCCTATCGCTTCGAGTATCATCGAAAACACTTTGTGAGTTAAAATCTCGCTCTGAGTTTTCAAATCGTACCAGGCTAGTGAGTGCTCTATATACACTGTTGTCCTGGAAAATATTTCACTGTCAGTACTCGCTTACTTTACAGGATTCCCGAAAAAACTTTTCTCATTCATTTTCCAATCTAATTTCAATTATTTTCTAATCATTATATAATTTTAACAAATTCCATTAAGAATTTCAATCAATTCCCGATTCATTTTGGAAACTCTCACTCCTAATGACAATACAAAAAAATGTATCAGGTTTTTTTGAAACATCAAGCAGTGAGTTGCCTTGAAATCGATTTTCCGATGCGATTTTTTTTTCTAACCAGTAGTTATTAGACGTACTTAGGATCCGTCACTCGCATTAATTCACGAGCTAGTCGGCCCATAAAGGAGCCAGAATTAGTCTCAGCTGGCATGGCTGTATCGACTTTATCTTCGTAAAGCAAAAATTTGCGCGATTTTTCCGATGTCCACGTTGAGTCTCTGCTTTCGTCCTCGAGCGCCGAGTTAATTATATAAGTTATCTGTTGGAGATGATAATTATGTAATAGAAAGACCAGTCATCTAATCTTAGCAAAATTTCTCGTTTGGCCTCGTAATTCATTTCAATTTACAGAAATAATGCAAACATTAATAATTACATAATTCTAAGATAAAACCAACTCACTTCCTCGTGCCATATTTTTAAACTATTGATGTTGATGTAGTCCTGAATATATTGGAAAGATTTGCGATATCCTTCCATAACCGTAGTCAAAGAGCTGAGCTTCGTTGCTAAAGGAATCTGAAAAAACAACAACGTTGCCCACGACGCGTTTGTGTAGACATTCAATTTGATGGAAAATTGAAAAATTATATAAAAAAAAGTTTGTGGACCTTGCACACAAAAGTAATGAAAGAAATTTCGTTACAGACGAAAAAGAAATTACTTTGGATTTCGGATCGAAAGTTAGGCCGTTTTGCAGAGTAAGAGTGACTTTTTTTACGAGTTCACGTCGGATGCCGTCTTCCAAGAGTCGGTGTGAATCGACTCGCAATACTCCGAGAGAAACACTTTTTAGGGAGAGAACTCCTTTCGTAAAGACTGAGACTTCGTACGTCAATTTCGCCATCTGTACAGAGAAAATCATACGCTTAGATTCGTCGAGTCGGAAAGTTTACAAACGACGGAACATGACACAGGAACATGTCTTAAGCGATAATTTTTACCTGCAATCGCTCATCGAGCTGAGCATAATCTTTAAGGTTGTCTTTGCTCAATTTCGTTGGGACTTCTTTAAATACATTCGTTTCCAAATGGACAATTTGGGCAAGCAACCCGAATACAGTCTCGGGAATAATTTGTAAAACACGTCGTGCGTAACTCTCTAGTTGTCTTGAATAATATTGAGATACGGAGGATAGATCGGCGCTCCTGGCTTGATTAACGCGTAACAATGGAGTCTCCAAAGCCGAAGCCATCTGCAAACAAAAAAACAGAAATGTATTCATGTCCCTGGATCTCTAGGGTTCTGAACGATTAAACGAATGTCTCTTTGTACAATGTAAGTCGCTGATTAACCTTCGAAAATAATGCCTTGAGCTTCGTAACAGTCGGTGGATTTTCTTTTATACGAGACTGCATTATACCCACGAAGGATTCCATGATATTCCAGGCATAACAGCAATCGGTCACGATATTGAGAGCAATCATTGTGTCGTCGGTGATACTGCCAGTTCGCAACATATCGTGCAATATTGCACAGGTGTCCGTCAAGTAACGAGACACTTGTAAATTATTCTTCAACTGATGGAATTCTGTAACGATTCAATCAAATTTCCTTCAATTCTAGTGACTTTCTCCCATACATAATAAAGCATTAAAATCGACAAACTGCGTGTCCAGTAGAAACTAAGAACGCTGTGAAAACGGTTAAGAATAGACAACAATTGAGAGGCATTGTAAGGAGCAAACTTTTGAATAATGTCCACGATATTGCTTTCATACATTTTCATTATTAGTCTATATCCGTTCTGACAATTTGTCCATTGTCTTCTATCTCTTTTAGACCATAAACCTCAGCATCTTTGTGCGAACCATTCTTGGGATTAAACTGTTGAACAATGTCTACAAATTTTCTTTCATAAAATTTTATTACTCGTCTGTATCCGTTGCAACAGTTCGTCCATTGTCAGGGCATTTAATTGTCAACTTCGATAATTGTCAATCATTTGTATCATTTAAATGAACGACTACTCACCACCAGACTTTGGATCAACGGAAATAGCTCACCTTGAACTTCTCCCAATGCTTCTAACAATTGCGCTATTATTCGACTGTCCTCTTGTTGCAGTGTATTCACATGTCCACTCGTGTCTTTGAACCAAGATTTAAGGCACTCGTTGGACTCGACACCGTCCAGAAATTTATTGCCACTGAAAACTTCGGCCAGATTCATCAGACGCTCGGTGCATGTGTTTTTCTTCTCGATCCACTTGGACTCTTTGTCGGTTAACAGCTGGAATTTTGAGACAAGAAAAATCGATTAAATTTCCTATTTTTTGACATTCCTGTTGTTTGTGCGCATCAGCGACTTGGAATGAGTGATCTCTATTGGAATGTTAAGGTGATATTTCAGCTGTGCGGACAGTCAAAGTCCTGCCACACGTTTTAGTTGGAGATTTCAAGAAAAATATAAATAACACTCTGTTCCCATTTCCCCAGAGAAGATTCAAGTTTTCTTTTTCTGATGGATTACCTTGATCTTCGAAGTTTCAACTCACCTGCTTATACATATTTTTCAAATGATGTTCAATTTGTGCTGCACTGAGTAATAACCGAAGGCAATCATCGTTCGTACAATCAGTCTCATTGATGACTTGTTGACGAATAGTTCGTGAGCGTTTCGAGTCCTCGATCAAAATGGTGGGAGTTGCAGTGTGTAAGAGAATCCAGTGCAATGAAACGTTGCACTCGCGAATCAGTTTCACAATTGACTCGATCTCGTGCTCACCCAACGTAACGGCCAATTGCAATTTTTCTGTTTTGACTAATTGATCCTGAAGATTTAAAGAGAAAGAATTATTTTCAAAATTATCTCAAAAGGAGAAAATAGATTATTCGACGTACTTTCATTTTCTGGCCATAACTCTGCGCGATTCTTTTCACGTTCGAAGTCTCGAGCGTATTGTTAAGAGCAGTTTTGGCCGCTTTGTAAGGAAGCCACCACTGTTGCAAATTCACTAAAATTCCCATGTAAATGCTTATGACCCAATTGTCAGGGAAAAAACGATCCACTATTTCTCGCATCATAGCCGATTGAGAGTGGAGAATTTCGGCCTGGAAGGATAAAATAATAACGAGCATTGCTGCTTGATTCGCCGATGCAATGCTACGATGTTCCGGATGTGGAAACGCCAGAGTCTGGTTGTATATCTCGTCTGATCGCAATCGACCAATCAAAAGCTCTATCAATGAGGCCTTGATCGGTACTCGCCTGGATGTTAGAAAAATCATTTCTCCAATTATTCCCGCTCGCTCATTCAGAAGAGAATATTAACCCCTCGAGTGCACACATCATATAAGAGCGTATTGGGTCAATTTGACCCGAAGGGTTCATTAAACCGTTGTATTCCGATAACCATGCATTTTTGTTTAGATTTTTTCTGTAGTAAATTCATCTCTTGACAAAAAGAAAAATTGTGGGGTCGAAATGACCCAGTATGCACTCGAAGGATTAAACACAGCTCAGATACATTACTGGAAATAATTCTCAGGATAATTTGTAGGCCGTTTTTGAGACGTCTTCGAAAATCCTGTGGATCTCAAAAGCTTGCAAACATGTTCAACTTTTGTAGCTGAGGAACGTTGAGCGTTGTATCTGTTGTAAGAGACGAGGAGGCGTTCACGGATCTGTCCTTCGAACTGATGGTCCACGAGGAGCAACATTACTCCGTACAGATAAACTGCTTCACACTAAAAGGTTCATAATAAGTAAAAATATTATCGTTTCATAATAGTTAAGTTGGAGTTAATTTCTTAGTCACTAAAATATTTTACTCTCTTCGATTTCCTCAGTGCGACAAAACCATTCACAGACAATGATAAATTGAACGAAAATAAAATAATTTCGTAACAAACTCATGTGATAATGAAAATCGAAATTGGTTTTGTGCTTAAATCTGCGTTAAATAATCTAAATTTTTATGCAAAAGGAAATCAAACTTGCCATCAGTTGTTTGCCTTCCTCGTTGAAAATGACACTTTCCACGTTTTGTTGGATATAAACTCCATCCTCCAACTCGTCGATGTAAGAATTAAAATCTGTCACATACTTGTGAATGCTTTCAAAAGCCAGATAAAATCTTGTCAGAATATCGGCATAATTTTCCCTTAAACTTTCGTCAATTTCTTGTAGTGCCTGAAAAGTAAAAGCAGGAAATGACAAACCTGTCACCCTTGAAGATATGAAAGCTCAAACTCGTATTGCTTACAACATCATTTTCGATTTTTTGTTCATAGGTATCTTCGGCCTTGAAGTAGGCAAAATCGAGGATTACACTACCATACTTTTGTACGTTCTGCTTCGAATCTAGCCTGTAAGAATTATTATTTTCACTGTTTTTTGGTTTTAAAGGGCTCAACGGCAAACATCGCATTTATGTAGATCACTCGTGTCGGCAAAACCCATTTATTTGTGGCTAGTAACAATAAGGATTACGAATGATGTTAAGAATTATTAATTCACGGGGAACTTTAAAGAATTAATGAAAAAATTTATATCGAATTTGCAAATCTGTTTTAATTGTTAGTCTTTTTATTCCATTTCAATCCACTGAGAAACTTTCGGTGCCACCATGACAGTATGTTTATTTCGTCGACCCATGCAAATCATGGTTGATGTTGATGCCATTAATTATTTGTATCGAAATATCGTTATCTAATGATAAGTCGGTGATGTGAACGCCTTTTCTTGTTATTTCCGGAACTGAGTGGGTCCATCCTATAATAAATATTTTTTGATAATCATTGACTGATAATACGACTATTCTAACCTAAAAACTCGGGGCACATAATCCTTGAGGCGCATAAGTTCCGCAATGATGGCATTTCCGCGTGATACGAGTCTCAGAAGATTCTGGCCGCAGGTATTGTTATTTGCCAAAAAATCACCCATTGTTAAAGAATTATCATTGTGCAGAAGACTTCTCAAAATGTATAATGGTTACTGTAATTGGAGTAGACATTTCGACTCTGATCATTAACCTATTGCGAGGTTATGTATTACGAACTTTGAAATGAAATAATATGAATTCGCGGCATTGATTTTCCAATGAACCGAAAATCTAACATGTTCAAAATCGTTTATTTTCTCGTTGTTTCATTTCCAGACTTTCATTTCCAAGAATTGCTGCTATTTTTTGGAAAATAATACTTGCTACTCGTATTTTCCGATCTAGGACCTTTTTCTGTCAAGTTGAAATGTGGATAGGGAATTCTGATAACGCGGTAGGCAACCGTTTATTCCCTAAGTGATCAAAGCCCGGGAGAAAGAGAGGGATAGGAAAACTCTAGAAATCACTCAATCGTGTGCATAGCTCTGTAGCAAATTTTATGACATTAGTGTATAGTTTGTCATAGGAGTGACCGGAGTTTATATTGTGTGAAAATTAATCCTGATTAGATTCGAGATAAACGGCATAACATTGCTAATTTATTTAACAACGCAGAATTTTAACGCAACCGACGAATTCTCATGGCTCCAACGCATTTACGAAATATAAATAACGAAAGACTTTCTAATAACAATAAAATATTTTCGATATGAGTGAAATATCATTGTGTCCAAACAGTTTACACTAGCTTGAACATTTTTCGATCGCATTCGATTCGAACGAAAACATCAATTATAAAATTCGACCTAAAAGCGAAAAAGAATACAATGTTGACTTTGTTTCATCAAATTTTGGATAGCACTACCTTGTGGATATATGCTCAGACTATTTGGACAATAGCAACGAGCTCTTTGTACTATTTCTCTATACCTTGGATAGCATGGGGCAGTATAGCCATTTTTTTTGCATTAAGATTAACTAAAAATCCATCCTCCGATCCAAAAATCGTACAAAAAGTTTTAGGCGCCGATCCTTTTATTTTGGATAAAGAGCATCTTGGTGGCGACAGCCAGGGTAACGGGAAGCAATATTGCATGCGAGTGGTGGCACACCGTGGTGGAGGATATGATTATCCCGAGAACAGCCTGTCGGCTTTCAAAAACGTAAAACCTCATGCTACTCGTTAATTCCTTGTTATATCCTTTACACAAAAAATACAAACAGAACTAGTTTTGTCTGTAGTATTTTACAATTCTAGTTGCATCAATAATAACATAGTTTCCCTCGACATAATAATATCACACTTTTAAAAAGCAGCGAAATTTCTTTTTTCTTTCCTTTCGTTTAAAAAGCGGTCAGTTTTTTCGAGGTCTTCATATTCTCCCATGAGACGAAGATCAAAATTTTTTTTTCACAACTATACAGTTCAGTAAAATAACAAAATCAAATTCAGGAAAAGAATTTTCGTTGAACCGTCGTAAAGTAATGTTAGAACTACTAACACAGTTTTTTCTCATGTCCATTAGTTGCATTTTGAATAGTAACGCAGGAATGTTGGATTATAAGAAGTTTATTTTTACAGAGCAAAGAGAAAGGGTGCACGGCAGTCGAATTTGATCTTGCTTTAACAAAAGATAACGTTCCAATTATATTTCATGATGAAACGATCGAAAGACTTACTGGAAAAACAGGCAGAATCAAGGAAATGACCTGGGACCAACTGAAGCGGTTGGATATCAGTGAAAATCATCCTCTCAGGTGCGTCAGAAATTGTAACCCATAGAGAATCTATGTTGCATTTCCACCGTTGAAATCAACGACTGTTTTTCAGTATTCTCATGCGATGCTTTACATTTTGTCTTGATTTTAGAGAAAAGTTCAATGGAGTAGAAAGAATTGCTCTCTTCGATGAAATATTGGAGGAATGTCTTAGGAATGGCCAGCACATGTTCATAGACATTAAGGAAAAAAGTCTAGACATCATACAAGTGATTTTGGAGGCTTTCAAAAAGCATCCTGAACTCTATGAAAGAGCAGTTGTATCCAGTTTCCATCCGATTCTCATTTATATGGTAAAAAACTCAAAAAATATTGGTTATGTCCATTAGAAAATGGTTTATCGGTCTTGAAATTTTTGACAATATATTATGTTGCTATTGAATTCTAGGTCAGGAGAAAAGAACCCCGAATTATTACAAGTCTTGCTTGGAGGCCTAAATTTTTCTCCACCAAATCATACGGTGGTTTGGACGGACCAGGACCAGTACGCTTTAAAAATCCATTCAAACACATGGCTGCCTGTATTCTTGACGCTTTACATGAATGGGCCTTGCCCCGATTCACTTATTACATACTCGGAATATCGGCAATATTATTATACAAAGACGTCATCAGTCCGTAAGTATCGTCACAAAAAAGGCCAAGAACAGTCAATAAAAAATGATAAAACCTTAAATATGTTTTTTCTATCGTAACAAAGTACAAAATTATTTCTCATAATCGAATTGACAAATGTTTTTGTTGGAAACTCTGCCCTCCACAGGAGAAACCACAAATTTTCATTGCACTGCGATGATGAGTTGCAATGAACGATGATTATAAATATTTCCTGAAAACTTTAAATGTACAAGAATCTAAATCACTGAATCAATGACTTCTTGTATTTACAGAGCGACGATTTGCGGATGGCGGGATCGAGGAATCCGCGTGATAGCCTGGACGGTGAATTTACCATCGGAAAAATTGCATTTTTCTCGACTACTTAAAATCACGTACATGACTGATACGCTGTTGGCGGAAAAAGTGTCGTAAAACGATTGCAACGCCTATGAATACTCAACACACTCCATTGAAGAAGCAGATCGCAAATTGCCCTCGTATCGAACATAATGGCACGGTTATCCAAAGCTCAGAATGAAAAACAGCAAAATGCCATTAAAATTATCGAGCTATACGGTGATTTACGAACAACCTCGACATCCAAACTCTTCTCGAAGAAATAGGCCACAAAGAATAACTTTTTGAAAAGAAATAAGAGCCCCTTTCATCATAACGTCGAGACAAAACTCTAGACTCCCATCTCGTCTGTTTCCCGATAATATTCACTGCCATTTGCAATCTGCTTCTCAAGCACACTTCTGAAGTATTAAAAAAGATAAATATAGTAAACGCACGAACGAAGAAATATCCGAAAACTAGTATAGTCTTATTGCAGTATTGCAAAGTTCAATCTTTTATTTTATTTTTTTACTTTGTAGCATTCTAGTCTAGACAACAGCAAGTACGAAACAAATAATTTATTATTTTTCTGCGAAATCGATATGTAACACACAAATATTATATGTTCATATCGAAACAACGAATTTTTTATAATCCGCTTGTAAATATAGAACACTATGATAAATATTATCTGTTTCTATAAAAACGCATGGAGGAGATTGTGAGTAAACAAACGAAAGAAACCAAGTACAATTTTTTTATCAGTGAAGTCTCGTTGTTATATTGCGAAAACGTTTTCGTACTCGTCCAATACTTTCAGTTTCCTCTTGCCCTAGTTTCCTGAATCAACACGTTCTTTTTTTGGTGGCTTGATGTTTGATAAAAATGCGAGTTACACGTTGTTTTCCTTTCGACGAAAAAGAACGTTTTTTTTAGAATTTTTCTCGAAATATCAAGGATGCCTATCCGTCTTGCACTCACGTCGTTGATGGATCACTTCATCGCATTCCCGTATGAATAAACGGACGAATGAAACAATGAGGTTGGGTAATCCATTTAATTCTTTGAAAACACTTCCGTTGTATTGATTTTTGGCTACTTCGAAATAATGCGTTTTACATAAATTTGCATTCATAGAAATTGAGTTTTATATAAATTTTCAAAAAATTTTGCGTGTTTTTTTTTTATTTCAGGTCATATAAACTTTTTATTTTCTTGTTCAAGGAGTGTCGATTTTGAGCGACTGTCGTAACAGAAACTTCAGCGCCGTTGTCGAAAGTCTTGTGATTAATTAAGCAAACACGAGAATAAATGGGTATTCCATAAAATTCAAGTTCTTACCGGTTTCATTATCATGGAAATGGAGATATATAGATATATAGTGGGACTATGAAAAGCGTGTCTCGAAGAAAAGAACCAGTGGAGTATCGGGCCAACGGAAAGATCTGTCGGATTCCGTTGGAGGCATCCAATGACTTGAAGAGTTCTGTAAGAGCATGCAAGTATATAGTAAAATGTGCTGGAACGCATACTCGCACGTTCGAAACGAACGGTGACGATAGTATCGCGGAGACACGGAGGGGAGTTCTCCGTAAGTTCTCGCCAAAAGGAGGTTAGAACTCACAAGAGAGCTTCTTGTGTGTGCTTCTACGTTTGTATTTTTTTGTCCGCCATAATAAGTTGTAGAAACGAATATTAAAGCCAATTTTTGTGTGCATCATTCGCCGCCTACGCGTACGAAACTATCGAATTTCGAAAGGGATGTTCATTAGTCGTAGAGGGAAAAGAAAACAAATACATAAAAATAACTGTGAGATATCATCGAACAACGGATCGCCGACGTACGTTCTTGAGTTTGGAATATGGCATGCGTGTATGCATGCACAAATATTTAACACGGTTAACATTTCTTCACGCGTACTTTTTTGGGCCACGTAAGAAACGAGAAAGAAAAACTTAGTACCACCAAAACGCGCTCTGTCGTGTCATCAAATTGGCATCTATGAATTTCGTGCTAACAGAAAGAACACAGTGTGTTGCGTACAGTTTTTTTGACGTGCAACGACGGATGTGTATAATCTATTTCCGTTCCTCGTCCCTGCCCATGTTTGGAACACTCTTGTTTGTTTAGTAAGTAAAATAATAAATAGTCTACTGAAGCAACGTCGTTGTTCGATATTTTCAATTATTTTGCCTCGTGTTATCAAACATATATTTTTATACATTTCGTAAAAGTGTTCAAAATATTCGCGCGCTCAATCCCGCGGTTCTCCAAGGTCAAATTCCATCGCGCTTTGATACACGAGAGTAATTTCATTGATAGATATACGTATGTATACATGAACGCTCATACGTACGCATAACTATGTTCTATATATACTCTATATTAAGTTTAAGTATCGTGTGTATACAAGCAAATATTTTCAAGCCGAGGTGAGTGCAACTCGAGAAATATATATGAAAAAATACCGAAATCTATATAGATCGCGTGTTATACGAGACGTTACGAGAGGTGTGGCTGTACTCGATACGTATTCGTACATGACAAAACTTAAATAAGAATACCGAGCGTGTTGTATATTCGATGAAAAAAAACGGAGAAAAAAACATGACTCAACAGTCCCTGAGACGAAGACGAAAATGAATGATAAGCTGTACGCGTTATCATTAACGTATACAGAAAACAATGTCGATCTCGAACCCCTTATTACGTGACAGAAACGTTTTTTCGCCATTTAGAAGACAGCAAAATTCTGAACTTGTTTTTTTCATCAATTTGACTTCAAAGTCCAGTGCATGATTGGAATTCATAAGAATGTTTGAAACCAGTGAAAATGTCCATGAATGCGGGTCACCTCCTGACCTCATTTGTGTTTTGTTTCTTAGCTTCTTCTGCCGAGTCCAGACTCTCAACAAAATTTGTTCAAAGAGTCTGGCGCGCGTATGAGAGATTTATAAATAGATTGCCTCGTTGTATTCGCAGATAGAGCAAAGCGGAATCATAATTGAGGTGGCGGGGGCTGCTTCTACGAGATGGAAAAGTGGCGCTCGAAAGGAAGGCATACGCTCAAGGAGGAAAGCGTTTTACCACCGACGAAACGCTTCTCTGGACAGAATTGCTTGCCCGTGGAGAAGAAGAAAGACAGGAAATGGTCGTTCGGCGGATTGCTCAGGAGGATATCCTCCGGCCAGCATAACGAGACTTCCTCCAACGAGGAAGACATAACTTATATACCTGGGCACATGTTGTCCAAAAAACAGACGAAAAAAGTCAGCAAAATGAAGTCGAAATGGGGCAAAACTCCCGGCGAAGAGCAGGATCTAAAAAATTCATTCGCCGCGCCCAATTTTGGTCAGAGGGAAGGCAGAGAAACGGCAGAGTCCGTGCGGAGCTCAAGAGCGACTATCGATCAGTCGCAGGATTCTATATTCAGAGTTTACATTGATTCTGCCAATTCACCCACCAGTAGAGGCTCTGCGGATGCCGCTGGCAAACACAGCAGACTAAGCAGAATGAAAGCTCGTGCTGCGGCGAAAAGAGATCGTCTCTGTGGCAATATCAGCTCGGACGACGAGTCTCACAACTCGAGTCAGTCTTCGATGAAATTTCGTAGCGAGGACATTGTTCAGACGTCGGTTCAGCGAACAGATTCCTATAGCAGACGGACCAGAGGAGCAAGAACTGAGAGATACATAAAGCGCATGTCTCGCGACGATTGCAACAGCAGTAGCGACTTTTCGAATCCCGTGGACGTCAACATCCGGAGAAGCATCGACTCCCCGAGAATATCATCGCCCATTGGATCATTTTCGAGAGTATTTGATCGTTTACCACAAAATTTCAACGCTCGAGATGGCCAGGAATGTGAAAAATTCACATGGCCAAAAACAAACGTTCGTCGATCGGATGCCAACGACGAGATTTACGGTTCTTTGAGACCTCGACAAATAATTGTCGTGAATGAAGAACAAAGTAGAAAAGTTTTACCACCGGAACCGCCTCCGCGTTCCTGTAAATCGAGAATTTTTCCAAACGTCTCGAACCCCTCGTTTCCATTCAACAATGGACTTGTCACACAACAATCCTGCCGACGATACTACGAACCGAGAACCTCAACACACCTTCGTAGTTGCATGTCCGACAACGAAACTCCACAAGATTGTCGGTGGACCGAGGTCGCTCCTGCCGAGTTTCCCGATGCAACGGCCTATCCGTACAGAAATGAGAATTACTACTCGCTGAAACATTCGTACGGACTTGACAGTCCGGT
This sequence comes from Campopleginae sp. 14b, assembly GCA_030522525.1. Taxonomy (NCBI): domain Eukaryota; kingdom Metazoa; phylum Arthropoda; class Insecta; order Hymenoptera; family Ichneumonidae; species Campopleginae sp. 14b. The sequence goes on from JAPYYS010000247.1 coordinate 101,037, forward strand.
GAATCGTTTGAACCGCGAATATCGGGAAGAACCGAGAAATTACGAGGCAAGGAATCGTCCGGAAAACGTGACATCTGCGCCGAGTAATCAAGCCCGTTCAACTCGTTCCTTACCCAAAGGAGTTGAGCTATTTTCGAGACAGAAATTGGCGAATTGTGGGGATAGAGAAGAAAATTACAAAGTGCCAGAAAGATCGCGATCGAACGACTCGCAAACGTCGAATTATCCAGTTCCTAAGCCGAGAACACGTCGCGAGACGAGCCAAAGTCCAGAATCAAAGAAAATATCGGAAGAGAACGAAGCCGAGAGAAAGAGAAGTTCGAGAAATCTTCAAGAAGCCTTGTTCGAACTGGAAGCCATATACAACAGTCTACGGCTGAGTGATCCTGATCTGTTGGATCGTGCCGAGCAGCGTACGATGGACGAGTATCGCGACAATGCAGCGAAGAGCATTGCCGAGCATTCGTTGAAAAATTTATCGGACACATCCTCGAACGATAATCACGAAGTTTCCCATTGGAATTCACAGTCCGATAGCAATTTGAGACTAAGCGATGATATGGCTTACAGACGTATGAATCCCAAAGAACGCCCGTCCTCGGTAGACGGACAAGCATCCGTCTCGCAAATCAGCTATTTAGCGACGTCCCCGAATCTATCGATTCGGGACAATGAGTCTTTCCGTCCAAGAAGCAGCAGCAGCCGTCGTTCCACTCCGGATTTGACGAGGGACGATTTATTATTTCGTAGCATAAGTCACGCTGTAAATACGTTAAAAGTTATAGAACCACAGCCCCCGTTCGGTATTCCACTGGGACCAGTAACTGGATCGACCGAGAGTGACTATTTGCACGTCAAACCATCGTCCCCAAAATCTGTCCAAACACGCTCGCTCTACATACCAAAATCCGAGCCTGACGTCGTCTGCGATGATCTCGCGTTTAGAAATCTTCGCAAAGACAAAGATAACCACGTTGGGATCAACAAAAATACAAATTATTATTTACAAATGGACTCGTTGATCGAGCCGCATTTACCAATCAAGTACGACACCTCGAGCTTCGGTACGAAAAAGAAACGAGCTGGAAGATCGAACTCTGCTGATATAACGAATAACGACGCCGAATGGTACAACGAATACGTTAAATCTTCACAGAAACTGAGTTTCTCTCCTGAGCTTCGAAACAGCTCGAATAAATTCGATTTCACAAACTCCTCTACGTCGTACGACCTAATGAGCAATCCTACCAATTACCGTGATAATGTTCATCTGGACATCAATGGAAATCAACCAAAGAGTGCCTTACAACGAAAAATTCAGGTTTACGTTCCTCGGGACAATTTTCCCTACGACAATGAAAAATTTCTCTCCGATTACGACTCGAAATTGGCTCGTGAGTCGCGCGGTTCAACGCTTAAATCAGTCACCACAGAATCCGAGGATTCCTGTCCAGAACGTTGCTGCCAATCGCGCGAATCTTCGGCAAGCGATATTCGACGTGATCACGACGATAAGAACATCGAACAGTTCACCGAACAAGAGATTTCCGAGTACAAACAACTTTGCCAAGATCTCGAAAAATTAATACGTCAAACTGACGATGGCGAGACGAAGAATAAAGACGAAACCGAGGACCAGGATATGGCGCTGGGAGAAATGGAGAATAACTCGCAATCGGAAATCGATGAATGGGAGAAACTTTTCAACGACGATTACCAAGTCCCAGCGAGCATATTGAATTTCAACGAAAGTTTAGAAATTCCGAGTACCGAGCGAGACGACGATCGCAGCTCGTCACGATCGGTCGGCTTGAGCAGCGACAATTTTCCCATTTTATCGAGAAAGACAGCCGATGATGATTTATTGTCATCAGCCAGTGAGCTGGGCATTTGCAGTAACAACGGAAGTTTACCGGACAGCGTTTACGACAAATTTAATCAGTTGCTCAGAGAAGTCAACGATTTGCCACCGGTGGAATGCACCAATAAACTTGGCAAATATCCGACCGACGAGCTCGAAACAACGAGTGATTATTCGAAAAACAACGAAACGTACGAGCAGCAAAAATCAACTGATTCCGAGATAATCAACGACGGAGCAAACACGACGAGCAATTGCGACGACGATACGTCACACGTTTTAGAATACAGAGCCAAATTTGTTTCTCCGAAGAGAGCTCTGGAGGACCAAGATCTAACGAATAGTCTGGAACGTTTGAAGAGTCTGACTCGACGCATGAGGAACGAGGATTCCAACAACGAGGTTCTAGATATGACGAGGAACGACGAGACATTCGTCGATCCGAAAGAGGAAAAAGAAAACATCGAAAATCCCAATTTGCATGACGAAGAATCGAGCGGTTCAACGGACAGCGTTTATGACAAATTCAACCAATTACTACGAGAAGTAAACGATGTTCCTCTCGTCGAAAATCCGAATAAAGTTGGCAAATATCCGACCGATGAGTTAGCCACGTCGTATAATAATCCCGAGCATCGATCATCTCACATCGAGCAAGAACTCCTGAGCCTCAAGTCGTCGAAGAACGACACAAAATTGGCAAAATCTGAGGGACCCAGTCCAGGCACTTCGAGTAACTCGTCGAACCTTCGAGACCGCAGAACCAAAGTCGCATCGCCAAATAATCACCCAAAGGATCAACCTTCCGAAACGTCGTCGAGAAATTCGAAATTCTTGTCAATGGGAAACGATGACAATGAAAGTCACGATACGAGAAACGAAGGAAGAAAAACTAGGCCAAAGCCCGCGCTAGATGACCAGACGTTCGCCTATCGCGAAGGTGAGAAAAACATTGAGGATCAACCCGCCTGTAATGACGATGTGAACGCTTTTAAAGACACTAGTATGCACAAGTTTAGCAAACTTTGCCATATAACTAACAGCATAACAGTTTGTGAGATTGTGCTGTGCTCGTTTTTTCTAACACTGCTAATAACCATTATATTTGCACAGTGATTTTTTAAAATCGAACATACCTTTACGAAACGACAAGTTTGTCAAACTAATTTAAGGATGTATGGTCTCAGCGATTGTTCCTTGTTATCAACTCCTCGAGCAACAAATTGCTCAACACCTGTCCAAACTTTACACTCATTTCGACATTACCATTTTTTACAAATCGTAACAGAATTGAGAAAAAAACAGAATAAGAAAAAAAAACACTTTCCCTTTTCTCATTCTAATTTGCCAAATTTCGAGTTTCCTCCAAGGGCCAAATGCGTGCATTGAGCTCGCCGACAGCTCTCGCACTCAGTTAACAGTCCAATGTCTCCGACTGCGAGAAGACAATTACGTGTTTTTTGAGACTCAAACATTTTTCGAGTCAACGTTTTATACTATTGGAATCAATCAAGTTTGAGGGTCGTCCCCGTCCGATAGGAACTAGGAAAGACAGTCCGATGAAGAAATATTTTTTTCATCAATCTCTACACGATAAAAAATTACTCAAAAATACCTGCTAACCGTACCCTCGTGATAAGTTCGATTGGACCAAACGTTGAGGAATTGTAATGTCATTTACAATATAAAATGAAACGGAAATATTTAATGAATCTGACTTAAGAATTATTATTAAAATCGTATGGAAAATATATCTATGTATTAAACAATTATCATAAAAATTACTTCTGCATAATATTTTATCTATTTATTGATATAAAATAATAAGATTTTATAATCGATGGCGTGGATTTTATTTTTTTCGCCTCATGCTCGTCGTGTAAACGGCAAATACCAGGAGACCATTATTCGTGATTGCAAATGTGCCAACATATTCTTGAGTCTTCCTCCAGTAAGAATCGATAATCAATGTAGCATCAAAGCTTTGAATTCGTATTGATAAAAAAAAAACGATGAAAACCCGGAAATCTCTGAATTTATATTATTGTCAAGGACCCTGGACTTTTTGATATGATTAGTCATTCAAGAGTGAACGCAGAGGAGATTTTCTCAGTCCAGACCTTCGCCCGATGAGCCATACATCCTTACGAAATACGAGAGCCAAAAAAAAACTAATGTGGCATTAAGTGATGAATATATCTAAATGCATATTATAATTAATGAAGAGACTAAGTTTGATTTGCAACGATTGTTAATAATGTCGCAGGTTGAGGCTATCACGATGCGAACGATACTGAACGAGCGAATACAATAAAATCGAAAGACGAGAGAGAAATAAGAGATCGGGAGGATCGTAGAGAGCGATATAAAAACACGGTGATACAAGAAAGATTCGAATTTATTATTTAATTATTTTAACACCTCTAACACTTGTAATGTATTGTTGAAGAATTATTATATTATAGTCAATTGTTATTGATTTGAATAAAGTTTATTGTTCCATGTGATTGGAAAAACGTAATGATTGTCTCATTACTCGATCAAGGTATCAATGCTCTTTCCTTCCAATAGTGAAGGGCAACGAGGCCCAACGTCTTAATTACAGAAAAATGAGGAATCCGATAAAAAGTAATGGGAGGTTTGCGTAAATATTAATTGGTCATGTTTTTATTATCAACGTGAAAAAGATTGAACACGACGCGTTCGTGTGAGCTGGAATTTGCTACGAAATTTATTAGGCAAAAGATGTTGAGTTATACGAGCGAATAAAATAGAACTTACCTGTTTCTCTGGTGCAGAATGAATATAGACTTCGTAATAGTTGACTCACCTACGAAGACAGTGATAAAAAAGCTTCGACAAATTTATACACATCAAGTAAGTGCAATAAACCATTTTTTTTCGTTCTTTCGCCACTTTATGTTAATTTTTAATTTTATTCATCGCGATTCTTAAAAGCGAACCATATACTTTACACTCCATCCACAATTTTAAAGTTAAGTCGTAAAATCACGTTTCGTGTGTTTTTGCGCTAATGAGACGAGAGAGAGAGAGAGAGAGAGAGAGAGAGAGAAAAGTGTATGCATGCGTTCATGTACCCTTGTGTGTATACGTGGTTGATACCAAATCAGCGATTTATACTGCTTGGCCTCATTTTTCTCTCCCACCATAATAATTCATCATATTTTCATGAATTTGATTAAACTCGACTGTTTCCTTCATTTTTTTATGTTATGTTTGATAGAAATCTCAGAAGAAGTCCGAAATATGTACGAATATAGTACGACGCAATTATTTAAGAGATAAAAACATTCGAAAAAAGAGCGTTGTTTTTTTTTTTATCTTTTAGTATTGTTTAGATCACTGTATACAATCGTTATACATTCATTTATGTATACATGTATATTTTTTCCTTATATACGTTTAAACAATGTAGTGGCGTCGTGTTGTGACATTGAGGATTGACGCTTCTCTTTTCACACTGTAAGAAAAAGCGGTGTCTCGTCACTATTTATAGATACACGTTATACACATATTTATATCGGATGTTCCACCTGAATTTCACGTTCGCCCACAACCCGCATTTCTTTGTTAATATTTTTCTCAATCGTTTGTACATGATCGGAAAGAAAAGTGTAATATTTGTTTTTTTCAATCACAGAAAGCGAAATTCCGAAACCACAGAAATTAAATAATTTTCAACGAAACAAAAAAGTTGATGGAAAATAGAAGGCTTAAAAATCGAAACGCTGGCCTTCAGAATCGAATGTAACTTAGAATAGAATTTCTGTGGAGCGAAGCAGAGGCCCAGCGACCCCTGATTTAAAAAAGGGAACAAACTCGACGTTTTTTTCGTTTCCATTGCCCTCGTTTAACTCAATATATCGCAAGAGTGTAAGAAAATCAGAATAAACAAAAATTATCCAAGTGTTTAATAAAGTTATTTGAACACCGCGTGTTTTTACAGTGCGTGGTCGATTGATTACGTGGGATGGCCGCTGACGTCAAAAAACCCTCCAGTTTTAACATATTTACATGTTTGTGTACGTGTTCACTATTTACAATTGTATGTATTTTTATATACATATACGTATACATATATATTTAAATATACATACGCATATATGTATATACATATATGTAAATATACATAAATATTTATATATCCATTTGTTATTATATAAATATACTTCCAGTCGAAATCAAACAGGGTGCGATGAATCGATTTCATTTAAGTGGCGCGCGCGCCAGCGCCCGGTGTGTGTATTTCGCTTTTTTTTTTTTCAATCTGTGTTCGCACGTGTTTGTTTTGTAATATGGATGAAAAAGCAGCCCAATCCCGCGGGATTGATTGTCGAATCATACGCTTTTTTTTTTATCCTGCTTTTTGTTTCTTTTTTCCTTTTTTCAATGGTGAACATAACGGCTGTAAACAAAAGTACTTGTTCGCGTCGTTGAATCGACAATTATCTCGTATAACATATGAACAAAAAGCCTTGGAGCGTTATAACTGACGTCAAAAACCCTCCAACCCAACATTTAATATATATAATATATATACTATATAAATATTTATAATTATATCTATATATCGATAAATCATCACCGCGGCCGATACGTACAAATATCACTGGACTAATTAATCTCTCATTTCTTCCATTCTCGTATTCTTCTCTTTCTTCGAATACTCTCGTTTCTCGTATTTTCCTTTCGCCAACTACAATAGTCCTATTTATAATTACAATTTTTTTGATTCGATACTTATAGGTACAATATATCATATTGATAAGAGAATGATGATGTTATATGTATAAATGGAAAATTCGATGAATCCTTCTTGCACGCCCGTTGCCATTTTCATTTTATTTTTTTTAACTATCCAAAATGATGTTTCTCTATTCGTTTTTTCTTTCTCTTTTCATTTATTGCATTTATCGATATTGCCCGTAATATGGATAAGAAGATAATGAAATTAACGATTCCTGGAACAATTACGATCGAAAAAAGAATTTTGACGATCCTCGAGGAAACGTAAGTTTTTGTTTGAATATTCTAGACAACGTAAAACACACGTTTTTCGTACACACCGAAATCGCTTTTTTTCTTTTTTCGTCACGTTTCTATGGGTGAATGATATTCAGTGGCTAAACACATAAATATTTATTTATATACGTGTGTACACGAGTTTTCATTTTTTTGTTTATGTTTTTGTCACTGCGTCTCCCTCTCTCTGTTTTTTCTTTGTTGCCAAAATCATGACCACACATAATGATAATTGTATTTTCATATGATACATCGTTCCATTTTATTTCTTATATTTTTCGCTCCGTTTACGTGTTTTTCCATCGCCGAGTCGTGGAGACGTGTCAATCAATTGCATTTTTTCATCTCTAAAGTTCTATTATTCGAATATAACGCCGTTCGAAGAGTTCATTACGAAGTATCTATTTTTTCGTTCCAATTATTTTTCATCATTAAATTAACTTGTTCGCATACCGGAATTAAATAATCCACATAATAACTTGGAAGTGATGGCTCTTTCTTTATTTGCTCTCTTTTATGCTTTCCATCATCTTATTCGTGATCTTTCATTCGTTTCTTTTGTTATTTTCGTATTATCGTTTTTTTTTCGTTTTTCTCCTTTATCGCAATGAAAAAATAAGAAAATCGTTAACATCTGCTATGTTCTGAGGTTGAGTTTGGAAGGACATTGTTTATTGTTTATTGTACGTTAATATACTGCTTGTTCGGTGTAAAAATATAAAACATTTCGATTACAGACTTCATTTTAATAATATACTGCCATTGTCACATTCTTTTCTTTGTTACGTTTTCTTTTATTTCTTCGTATTTTTGTTTGTTTGTTTCATTCTTTATGGATATTTACGGTATTCTTAATTGTTTGATCACTTTTTCGTATATCGGTTTACGATCTCTATGTTCTCGTTGCGTCGAGCATGCGAGGAGATCGCAGTTTCGACAGCGGGTTTTACTTTTTTTTATTAACTTCATTTATAATATTCCTGCAACAAAAACGATTAATGCCTCTTACTCTCTTACTGCGCTTATATTTCGTCTTTTCTATTGTTTCTTTCATTGTTATTGAGAGTTTGTGTTTGCGTGTGTGTGTGTGTGTCTTTGTTTAAAATTCGTGCTGATTAAAATGGCGTTGAATCCAATCGGGCGAATATTTTATAATATGACGATAACAATTAATAATATTACGATATTGTAGTAATTATGCTTTTTAGAGAATATTCCGTATATTTACACGAGAAAGTGCGATGCTTCGGTTTTTAATACGTTCGGACATGCCGCCGTTATTCTTTTTATAATTTATTTGCCAGAGACATTTTTTCTAGTTCTATAATGAAAAAAAAGTCCTTTACAAGGCGTACACCGATCGTTGTCTCGTCTGGATTCGCAGACGCGGAACTAATTCGATTTCGATATCAAGGTTTTTCGGACTCGAGTCCCCAAAGTTTCACGTTTTACTAATTCCCAAACCACTCGCATATATTCTCGGCCTAATTCGGAGACCATTCCAACTCCCTTTTTCATTCTACAAACGAAAAGAAGCTCTTAAGGAGGTATTTCGTCAATTTACATTCCACTTGCAAGTTGTACCTCCTTAAAAGTAAACGTTTCGCCAGACATGGATTACTTCGGTATATAGCCACCGTTTCCCATTCAAGACGATCGTTAAATGGAGCTTGAGGGATCGATATGTGAAGAGAGTGAAAGGAAATCGTTTCAATCTTTAAATTCATTATTTTTGCGATTATGCGATCGGTTTGTGTCGGGTTTGCATTCGCCAATTTATTCAAACGTATCTTTACGATGATTGCGGTGTTTGATCACCTTTTAATTATTCCATTTCCGATCGGGAGAGCAATTAATCAAAATATCCTTTTTTTTTGCAACGACAAATTATTTTTTATTTGCCAAATGCAGTTTTTCAACGAATTTAGTTAATTCGGAGTGCTAGACGGAAAGATCCTTCGGAGGGCACAAAGAATTATTATATTTTCTTGTAGAAAAAGGTCTCCGATGAAATTTCTGGGTGTTTTTGTGGACATGGTTGAATTTCATGTACAGCGGGGTCCCAATAGCGATCGTAATTCGTTGCGAAAGATTTATAAGTTTTAATCGAGTCGCAATACTTCTCGATTCGCTAAAGGATTGAGAAAAGATTTTTGCAGAGCCAAAAGAGGCTGGTCCCGTCGAGGTTCTCTTGCTACTTTGAGGGGGCCCCAACAGTGCACCATCCCCTCACTTTCTTCCTTCGACTGGCTGGATTACTGCCCTCCCGCCCCTCACAACTTTTTTGTATGGGTCTTTTCACATGAAATTGAAAAGTCTGCGACCCTTGTTCACTTCAAAGTTCGACCTTTGTTTCCACACGATTTATCCAGTTCCCAAATTCATGGATTTCTACGTTTCATGATTTTCAAGTAAAATTTTTTCCCAAAAAACAATAAAAACTGATTAAAAATTATCAGATTAAACTTTGGCTCCAGAACTGGTCCAACTTAACGTCTCGATTTTTCTTCCATTCTTCCAATTAGTTCGCTCAAACTTGTCAAGCCTTTTCAAAAATGAATCAAATGTCCAGACTAAATCGTTATTTAAGAATTATTCTCCTGATTCTTCGACAGTCTACTCCGAGCCCTACGTATCGAAAAAAAATCAATCAGAAAAAAAATTCTCCGGACCGGAGATTCGAACTGGTGACCTGTTTGATTGAAATTTTATTTCCTGCGTCTTTCATGCGTTGCCTAAATAAGTGTAGGGATATGACAGCAATAAAAGAAACAAATTATAATTGGAAAGAAAATGTTTATGACCGTGACGTTCGTCTTTTTGGAATTCCCAAATAAATGCCACATTCGCATGTACATTTACATTTGCTCAGACAGCTCCTGGAAGGGAACAATCTTGCCAAGAATGAGGTGAATTTAGGACAAATGCTGACTGGAATCTCAAACAATGAGAACCACGACTTTGCCAATTTGATGTGGAAAGCCCCATATATAGTAATATAGTATTTCTCACAGTTACTATCCCACACAGAAACGCATATACATATCCGCACACGGTGATAAGTACGCGGTCCTCGTTCGTTCTTTCTCCCTCCAGCAAGAATCTCTTCTCGTTCTTCGCGAACCGAAAACCACGAGCACGCGGGACGCAAAAACGGTCAGACTCCGATTCGAAGGTCGACGCGCGCGAGCACTTCGCATTGGCGTAGCTCTCAAGCCACTTTGAATCTCATTTTCGTTCCAAACTCCAATAATGCTTACTGTCATTTTTCCTTCCTCGATATTTCCAACCGAGCTATTTTTATTATTTTGCAGTTCCAACTATTTATTCACGTGTGTTGCCAATTAAACATTTTATTCGATCAAAGTCTCGATGCCTGAGGATCCGATGAAATGACAAAAAATTACAGCCAATGAGAGATTTTGACCAATTGTTGAAACAAATATTCCACGCGATCAAACAATTTTCAAACTTTATAACGAATTCGGCAATTCATAAGAAAAGATTTCAAAAACCTTGAAGGCTCCGAGGTCTCTGTATTTTCCAAAAAAAAAAGAACAGTTTAACTTTGAGTCCTTGAAAGTTCGTTTAACGTGGAAAATAAAAGATTTTGTAATTATTCTAACAAATTTCAACGCTAAAATTTTTCCAAATTACTAGCGAAAACGAATGTCTCAAAAAATCTAAAGAGTATCACCAAGGAGTGACGTTGTGATCGAAGAAAATTAATCTTTGCGTCGATATGTGTAAAGAAACTTCGAAACGTGAATTCAAATGGAATTTCTCAAATTGTCAGGCATGGAATAGTCGGGACGTGCAAACGATTAATTTTTAATTGATTTTCAATTGCATTGAAATCTCTGGGACGAATCGGTATGTAAAATCTCGTGAATAAGGGCAAGTCAATGGGTCCGAAATATGTTTGAACGGTTGACCGCGGTTTGGAGGGAATCAACTGGTTATTCTCGCGAAAATTCGTAGTCTTCCCTTTGGATTTTCGTCCGTTGTGTATATTGCATAACGGAAAGAGGAAAAAAGAAAAGTACTGGGGTGTGTCTATATATGTGTAAAGGATGCAGAAGATGGAGAAGAAGTTGTGGATTCAAGGGGATATGTTACGGTGAGGAAGAAGAGCGAGGATGTAAATGTTGAAGGACGAGAAAGAAAAACAAAGTTTAAGTCGAGAGCAGGAAGTACAAGGTAGGTTTTGGTGTAAGGAGGCAAAACAAGAGAAAAAGATGAAGGTAAAAGAGACAGTTGGTAAAGGGGGCTAAAAAAGAAAAGCTTTGAGCCACCCCCGGTTCTTTCACGATGTTGGCCAAGCGACCGAGTGCCGAGATAGTAGGCCAAGTGGAAGGAAGTTCCTTTTGCTTGTATCAGCTTCTTTGGCTGGCTGGCTGGCTGGCTGGCTGGCTGGCTGGCTGGCTATACACCTTGGTGGCTTTTGCCTCATTCCCGTCGTTTGCCCTGACGTTTATTTCGCATCAAGTTGCCGGAGGCTGCGTTATACGGTATAAACAAACAATCAAAAGAGGAAGAGAAAAAAACGCGGCACCTTTTATTTCTTCCTTTATTTCACATTTCTTCGAAACTGTTGATCGTCGCTTTCGAGTTTACTCTCGCGAGGGGGTCGCGAGAAAATAATGTTTTTTTGTTTGTTTGAAAAGGGAATCTGTTGCTGCGTCAGTGGACGAGCTCACGGGCCCATTCCTTTTGCTCTTCCTCTCCCCCTCTCTCGCCTTTGCATTTCAACTTATAGCGTCGCGAATTCGCCGCCTCCTCCTCCTCCTCCTCTGCTCTTCTCATGCAAGAGGATAAATTTCATCTCTCTCGCACCTTTTTCCTATACGTACACCGATCCCCGCTTTGCATCGTCTTTCACTCCCTTCCTCTCCTCCACTTCTTCGTCCTCCTTTTTTCACTCTATCTCTCGCCCAGCCATGTTTTCTCTTGTCCCCTTCACCGCGGCTGCTATGAGGCTCGCGTCCAGTCGTCCGTAGACAACTATACACCCTTCTTCGCCTCCTCCTCCTCCGCCTCCTCCTCCTCCTCCTCCTCCTCCTCCTCCTCCTCCTCCTGCTCCTCCTCCTCCTTCTTCTTCTTCTTCTTCTTCTTCTTCTTCTGCTTCATCTTCTCCGGGCCGACGAAGGCGGCGGCGGCGACGACGACGACGACGACGACGACGACGACGACGACGACGACGACGACGACGAGACGCCCGTGGTTCTTCGCTGGTGGTTTCGGTTCTCAACTTGTAAAACACAGTTTACTCGAAGGAATGGATGATACCGCGACGTTGATAGCTCCGACCCGAGCATCAGATTCTTTCCAGACTTATCTCGATCGGAAACTATCGATAATCTCACATGCTGTCGTTTTTCCATGCAAACTGTTCTTTGTTTCTACATCTTTATTAAACGGAACAAATGACAAGATATTCCAACGCCGAATTCGATCGTAATCGCAATTTCGATGCAATCCGTCGCTTTAATTTTCCCTCGCCTTCACAAGCCTGTGGGTATTCGATCACGACGTCAGCAAGACCTTGGTTAGTCTTCGAACAGTGCGAAACACAAGAGCGAGCCACCGCGACGCTCTCGGTATGCCAAGTTCGCGAACCTTGAACCCCTTCGCGCAGTCGTTTGTCTCTCTCGCTCTCTCCCTCTCTCTCTCACTCTCTCTTCCTCTCCGTTCGCTTTCTATCTCCCCTTTTACATACGTGGTACACATACGCATTGTATATTGATATGTATGTAGTTGTAAAAATGTAGTTTCGAAATACCGAATGATCGAATGGTCCACGCAGCACCTTGTCCCTGCCTCGATCTCTTCCCAGAGGAGCAACCACTTCTCTAACAAGTCTCAGAATCTATGACGAATTGTCGTGTTCGATATTTAATTCGGAAAAATTGTGCAATCAACAAAAAAAAAATTGAAACCGATTTTTTTTTTTTCATTGCAAATTTGCTCGATTTGACGTCAATTTTTTCTGCCCGTTTCGACGCACGAATTCATTTCCTCCACCTTTCGTCATCCATTCCCAGTTTTCTTCATTTTTTTATCTCTCGATCTGAGCAAATGGATCAGAGTCGAGAGAAGAGAAAAAATATCTTCGGTAGATTGAGAAATGTAAATGAATTTGAGAAACTCTGCTCGGTGTATCTCGGCGAAGAACGAGACACGCCGACTCAAGGCCACAGGACGCGCGTTCGCGAGCGCTCGCAGGCACCTCTCGGACCCACTCCCCCGCCGACCGCGAGAATCCGAATCAAGGGCGTTCTCTTGTGGCTCGTACCTCGGCGCTCGCGATCCTTGGGGAGTCTCGAATCCCCTGATCGTTCATTTCCAAAAGGGCGGATGCTCGTCACGTTACCAATTGAAAATACATTCGTTCGTCGCGCTAATGCACGGACCAGCCGAGTTTCCAACTTGGATACATGCGAGCATTCTCTTTGTGTGTATATTTAAGGATCTGACTAGCAGAAGGGCGTACTTTGCGGAAGACGGTACACGAAAGTTATAGGTTTCGGGCCATTTCGCTTGATACAAGTCGATTTATACGCGTATAGCCAACGCTCAGAGGTCCCCAAGCTCTCGGCTTTGCCCCTTCCATTAAAATCTTTCTCCTCTCCCACCCTCTCTTTCCGTTGCGTTTGTCGTGTCTTCTATACACACACATAATGTGTATATATCGCCACAGCAGGTATAACGAGTATCATCCGCCAACCGCTGTATCTTCTGCTTCTGTGGCTGGTTCCCTCCCTCCCTCCCTCCCGAGCCTCCCTTCGAGAGTTTCTCCTTCGTTTCTTTTCTTCTCGCGATGTTGCACAGGCAAAACTGCAACGTAACTCTTCTCCCGCCGCGTTGACGCGAAAGATGACCGTTTGTTAAGCGCACTCGCGTGAAAAAACGAGATCGAACAATTCTCAAGCTTCGTACAGTCGGCGCTCTGGTGTTTGCGTCGAATCGCTTTGGTCCATGCAAAAATTCTTCCCCCTGAAGATCCTTCCACTCTGCGCGCATTTTTTTTCACCAAAACTCGTTAATTCATTCGCGACGATTCACGGATCGGCTCGCGTGATCGCCAAACAAGTTGTGTCCTTTCTTAAAAACCATTCTTCGCAGTTTTCTAGCCGCAGCATTCCCAAGCAGATTTTCCGTCCGTTGCATCTTCGCGTTGCACTCGATCTTGTAAGAGATGCATGGATCCAGGAAATTGGGCCATTATTTTCCGATACATCGACGCAAGGGTCTACGATATTCCGTTGCCTTCTAAACCGCATTCCACAGCGGCGCTCGAACGTAAAGATCTCACCTCCTCTTCGCGCCCTTACGGGCGGAGATGATGATTACTCCTGTTGTTGTAATTCTCAGCTTTTGTCTTCTCATAGCGTCGGTAATAATAAATTTCTCTCCTCTAATTGTTAACGTCGTTTCGTTGCCGGGCTACCGGAACGAGACACCGCAACGCGGTTGTCATCTCTTTCTTTTTTCACAATCATTTCCATCTCGTCAGAATTGATGTTGTTCGCGAAGTGTCTGACCGATTGATCGTCGTCATTCCGGCATTTCTGAAGCATCTTCTAATCGGTGAACGGCATTATCATGTTTTTACAATTTAGCTCGGTAACTTTCGTGCGAAATTGAAAACAGATTGAAATGGAGCTGCGGAGACTTTATTTTTTATTTTCCTCAGCGATCGTCGAAATTTGCATCGTCGGATTGCAACGATAATCGTTTTTTTTTGTTGCCAAAGCTCGTTATTAATTAAGAATTCAATTGTCATGATAAAACGATCGAAATGAAAAATTTGAATCATTGACAAAATTAAGGTTGACGAAAATGAATATATTTCGTTGCATCCCAACGTTGCAAACTTCAGCATCATTTTAAAGGTCGCCGTACTTTATTCACAAACACGATGATCCTTCGGGAAGAGAATTTTCCGCAAAATCGAGGCGCAAATCCTGTAAACGGAATTAGTTTTTTTTTTTACTTTTTTTTTTTTAACTGACAATAACCGAAGGAATTTGGAAGAATCTCTAGAAAGCTTGAGTATTTTTTCGAGTTTGACTTTGCATATAGCATGCATGCGAGGATGGTCGAAAGAAAAGAATGATATTCGTATAGCGTCATGAAAGACTTGGGGCAAGATCTCACGATCGACCTCGACCTTGCATTCGTGGAACCGCAATTGCTGGGCTCAGAGACGGCGGCGGATCTTCGGGTAATCAGCGCGTAGTGGGCAATCTCTTGGTCTGACTGACTGGACCGATCGAAAGAAAGATTATGGAGTGGGGTTTTTGGATGGAAGAAAAAAAAAGCTGCGGGGTTCCCGAAGCGCGCGATCTTACGCCAGGTGTTCGAAATATTGTGCACTTTTAGAAGCGAATCGTCCTGGGGCGAGCAGAAACACGCATATACGGTGAAGACCAAGACGGATAGGCTAAATATTCATCATATATAAATTCATCCATGTATGTGTGCGCACATATTCACGAAACCGAAAGTGCGCGATCACGCGAAAATCTAACGTCCAACCCGAACCGGTCTGACCGGATTTCGTCGTTCACGCGGCGGGGCTTTAGCGAGAACCCGACGTCTCGCCTTCGAGAGTCCTGTGCTCCGTGACTGGGAACCCCAACATCTTTCGCGGTTCCCCTCTCGCCAACGCAAACTCGCTATTGCGCGAACAATCTCGCTCCTCTCCTTTTTTTTCCTTCCCTAGCTCCAATATCCACGCCTCGGGCCAATTTTCGGAACATATTTCGTGATTATTCACAAGATCGAAACATCGATATTCGAACGATCCGGTTTTCGATCATTTTTATTATCGACTCGTAAATTATCGAGCACGAACTCAAAAATGTCCCGATCGAAATCGAAATTTCCAAGCAGTCAAATTGGCTTACGCACTTATTTCAAGTTCCAGCTGTTTTTCAAATGAAAACATTTTTTTTCGCATTTTTCAAGATTTTCTTCAACCAGAAATCGTCTCTGACGTTTTCGATTTTTTTTCGCCCTATCGAATGCGAAATTTTCATGAATTTTAGTTCCGGTGTAAATCACTGCATCCTACGACTACCTCAAGATTAATTATTCGCCTCTCATTCCCCAATCCTTCGTGAGAAATTGTCTGAAGTTATTTATTTTGCACGGTTATCCCAAGTGAGATCACCTGGAGAATTCAAATTCCCATTCGGTTCAACGCTCCCGTACGCCAAAGTTTCGATATCGTATATTTTTGTATGAAACGTAAATTTTTATTATCCGTGCCTAAAAAAAACAGCGAGAGAAACGAGAAATAGGAATAAAAATGGTAAAAGGTTGAAAAAACAACGAGGAATAAAATGGGGTGTAAAAGTTTTTGTTGTGCGTGACGGCTCCCTCGTCACGTTGGAGTTTTGGCAGGATGTAACAACGTCATAAATTAATTGATGAAATAGTCGCGCCAAATGGGGAAAGAAAAAACTGAAAATCAAAAACGATAACAAATTTCAAGTCTAGAGAATTTTCGAGAGATGCTGGTCAGACCTTGAGTATTTCGGCGAAGCGAGACAACTAACAATCGTTAAAGGAAAAAAAAGGAATGATAACAACAGATTTACATTAAGAATGCAAAGGAGGATCGTAAAAGAAAAAAGCTGAGAAAGTCATCAACTTCGAGTGTGTGTGTGTCCGCAGCCGCTTGCACATCACGTGTGAAAAATTACAAGGCCATCCGCTGGCCGTACGCGGACAAACACATTTTTCGCAATGTTGGCGAAACAAAAAATTTAGCACTCAATTTTCCACGTAATAAAGATGAACGAAAAAAAAAAATATACCGGCGACTTTTTTCCAGGAGTTAATGTAACCGTGAGTAGAAACAATAAAAGCAGGAAAGAAAATAATAATGTTCACTTACGACGATCGGGGGATCCAATGTAAAGAAAACGAACGCACTGGTTCAGATTTTTTTTCGAATCGTTTTGTCGAAACCCCCAATAACGATGTTATCGTAAAAATCCAACTTTTCCACACGTTCTCTTTGGCTTCGCAAACATATAACCAAAGCTCTCAAACGTCCTTATAGAAAACGAAAAGAACGAAGTCGAAATATAACAAGGATATCCATGAATGACAATAAGGAACCCGGCCATGCGATCATCTGTTTGGTCAAAGGAACGAGTAGAGTGAAACAGTAAAAAATATTTTAAAAAGTTGAAACATATAAAAGATGAGGAAGAAAACGAAACGAAATAACAACAAACTACTAAAATACGAATTGTGAGCATGCATATTTATATATTACGTTTGTTCCATAGTCATTCAAAAGTATGAGATAAATATTTAGAATTTTATTCCACCTCCATTAACATTGGCAAAGTTTCGTCATACCTGAAGAAATTTCTGACAATCGCAAGTTCGAAGTTTTTTCCTATTTTTTTGTCCATGCTCGTTTAACGCGAAAATGTTCGACCGACATGAACGTTCTCCACAAGTGAGTAAATGATGGTGGATGAATAAATAATAGAAGTGAAAATTTGAGGTTAGTTTCTGGGCGCATTATGTCCAATCGCGTTTCGATGGCGCGAAGACCCGCGTTTCGCCTATTCACCGTCGCGAAGTCTTCAAAAGGGAGAAAGAGAGAAAGAAACAATAATTTACATCTTTATTGTAGGGTACATGGCTTTAACCTAAAATATTTTGAGCTTTGAGTCGACGAGATAAGTGAGATGGGGCTCTAAAATGCAACACTATTCATCCGCAAGCATCTCTCTCCTTTCTCCCTTTCCAAGGCCCGATAAAAATACGAAAAAAAAAACTAAAAACATGCTGCGTGTGTAAATAAAAAGCGGTGAGCTAGTTGGTGCTCTGTCGTACCCGATACTTTGCTCGACGAATTCATCGTGCGAACTGAAGAATCTCTAACTCGAACGCATCGATATTAAATAAAATAAAACGAAAACCTTTTCACTTCTGTTTCCATTGTCTCGTTTATTCCGCATCAGAAATAAGTTCATGAACTAAGGAACGCGACGAAAGAACGAACGTGTGTATGTGAGCTGGAACGAAAACAAAACAAATCCGAGCATCGACGAATGATACGCTATATAGTGTGAGCGAAGGGAACCTATAAAGAATCGTACAGGCAATTGTTTCGTCGACGATGTCTTCCGCCGATATTCAATCTATTACTCGTATAGGAGCACAGAAAAAAAAGACGTGGTAATGGGAATAACGATGAAATCGTTTAATGTCTTCGCCCACATAATTTCTCGAAATGGACAATCAAAAACGTCGATCAAGCTGGAGCATAGAGAACGAATTCCACGGTAGACATCGGAGCGACGAACGAGGGCATGCTCGTACGTAAATAAAACAAATTTGCCAAAATAAACACCTTTTTTCGTAAGCATACGGATATTTTAATAATGATAATGCTTTAGCATGAATAATTCGTAAAAAAGAAAAGAAAACAATATTGTTTAAAAAAGAAAACGGATGTAACTAAACAAAAATCTGACAGTTTTGTTATACGACGAATATCACACAACGGATTTTTGTGACTGCGGGAAATAAAGAATATATATATATATATATATATATATATATATATATATATATATATATATATATGTGTGTGTGTATACATTCATATAAATAATTTTCTATATATATATATGTCTATATGTATGTATATATACGAATGGATATAATAACCATAAGTGAATATAAATTATCAATAATCGTGTC
>JAPYYS010000248.1:0-160164 GCA_030522525.1 Campopleginae sp. 14b
GTTCACGAGTCCGAGTGGTGTGGGAAACAGAAGTGACAGGCGAATAACAAATTTCATATAAATGACAGCATTAAATTTAAAAAATTCATAAAAAATGTACATTGTTATGACTCGACCGTTATTTTTTTCGTACACATTTCATTGAAACATTTAATACAATAAATATTTATGATAGCATAGATAGGCGGAATGGGTGCAACTTCTTCATTAGGTTTCGGTAGCGTAACGGCCAAGGTTCATGGGTAGCAAGGTAGGAGGTCTAGGTTCAAACCCCAGTGTAGATAGGAAATTTAATTCGGTGAAAATGCCGAATTACCTATCGACTATCGCCGAAATGTAATAATTAAAAGAATTAACAGTGAGATTAGATTTTTACTTTTGTTTTTTTACAGCTGTAAAGCCATTTTTGTGTAGGTAAACATAGGATCAAAAATATCATCCAGCAAAAATAATGTGTTCGTCCAGCAAAAATAATTTGCTCATCCAGCAAATATGATTTGCTCGTCCAGCAAATGCGTTTGCTCGTCCAACACTTTGTTGCTGTTCGAGGAACATTTGTGTGCATGCTACTGGAGCAACAGTTCTTTGCTCCTGCGGCAGATCACATTTGACATAAAACTTTTGTTGCAGCAGCAAAAAAATTTGTAGCAGTCGCGTGGCGTACGCTGTCGCAATGCAAAATTTTCTCTCCGTAAAGGACCTTCGGACTCATTGGAAGCAAAATTGACAAACAAATTTGTTATCGTCCCTCGCAAGAAATTGCCTCGGAAAGCGATAAAGAGACTGGGTTTTTCTGGTCGATAAAACGCCCGGGAATTCCCAGCACAATTGATCATTCACTCATCCCGCGCGAGCAATTAAAATCTGCTTTGTCATGAATAATATGTTAGTCGAATTATTTTAAACTTCACGACGTTACCACAAGGAACTATCGATTGCTTGAAAGAAACTGGTGGTAAAAAGTGACTAAACGTGCCATTGTCAAGGACGAGGAACAGGAACCGACGGTAGAATATTCCTCAGAGCCTTTGTATTCAATGATCGTTACAAAAGCGAGGCTTCGTACCGAATTTCTCAACGTCCCGAGCGTTCGTTGTACGATTACAAATTTTTTTTTTTTACACACACGCTCTGTGTGTTTAGAAATGAGAGAAACAGAATTCTTTCACATTGCTACTTCCTGTACGTCCTCTTTTTCTTTTAAGGAGATTTCTCAATTGAATTTCGACCCACAACTCTTTTCTGCTATTTTTTTTCAATTTTGTCTATTCATTTTTTTTATTCAATTTTTTAAATCGATTTTTTTATCCATTCTTTTCGTTCAATTTCTTTTTTATTCAATTTTTTCAATGCATTTCTTTTTCTTCAATTTATTTATTGAATTTTTTTTTCCTTTAGCTTTTTGTTACTAAATATGGGGTCGATCCCTACATTACTTGGCTGCTGGATAATACACGGATACACATTTTGCCGTCGATGAACCCCGACGGTTTCGAAGTCTCCAAGGAGGGCTCCTGCGAGGGTGGACAAGGACGTTACAATGCTCGGGGATTCGATCTCAATCGTAATTTCCCCGATTACTTCAAGCAGAACAACAAAAAAAGTCAACCGGAAACCGAAGCTGTCAAGGAATGGGTATCAAAAATTCAGTTCGTTCTTTCAGGAAGTCTGCATGGCGGAGCTTTAGTCGCCAGTTATCCTTTCGACAATACACCAAACTCGCGTGAGTACAAATGATGAGCGTTCTCTTCTCTCCCCTCGAGCTTAACGTACGATTATCATTTTTTTATTCTACTATCCTTCCGATACGCTCACACATGCACCTCGTCAAAAAATATGATCACACACAAAGTAGCTTAAAAAAAACTGTATCAGAATTTGAGGAGCAAACTCAAAAATTGTCGTGAATTCACGAAAAACGTCAATAGTTTGTTAATTGAATAAATATCATGAAAAAAAAAAACAAATGATTGAGACTCGTCCTTCTTGAGAAAGGAATGAAATTTCCAATCCAAAAAATTTCAAAACTTTCTGGTTCCTGGTTTTCTTACCAGATCGAAATTAACGATGAAGAATTTTTTTTTCCAATCCGTCCTATCATTTAATTTGTTATCGGCGATAAATATGATTGCACGTATTTTAAGAAAAAACTGTGTGAGAATTTGACAAGCAAACTCCAAAATTGTACTGAATTCACGAAAAACGTTAATTGAATAAATTTCATGAAAAAAATGAAGAATCGAGCCTCGTCCTCATCCAGGAAGAAATGAAATTTCTGCTCCAAGGGATATTTCAAAATTTTTTCGGAATATTCCGGTCCCTGGTTTTCATACGAAATCGAAATTAACTATATTTTCAAAATCGAGAATTTCTTCGAAAAAGATGGCTTACTTTTCAATTTTTCTCCCGATTTATCATGGGCGACCCCAGGAACTCTTTTGCATGGTTAATACTTTCGAGTCTGTCGCACATAAGGAAAAATAAACGCCTCAAAGGGTTCAATAATGTGTATATATAAAATCAATATTCTCTGAAATATTTTCACGCAATCAGGAATATGTCGTTCGGCACCTTTGTGCGCAGGTAAATTCGTATGTTTTTAAACTTTATTAACGAACGTAGAATTAAGTGAATTAATTTTCCGGGAAGCTTCTTATTATTTTTATATTTTTCATTATTTTCCCACACAGTCCAGGCTGTCGAAATTTTTGCCATATTCTTTGCCAGTGTAATGAAAATATTCCAACGAGTTTTATGTGCATGTATAAATGTATAAACCCATCGAGTTCAATTTGGGAAATTAATGATTGATAAAATAATTAATTAATCATTAAAAATCAATAATTAATAATCAGAAATTAATTAATAATGAGTAAAAAAATTACGTCGAATAATTTTTTCGTCTCTTTCCATTTTTTTAATGATTTTTTTTTTTTTTTTTAACGTTTTCTCGAGCTCAATCAATTTAGCTATGAAGTTTTACAATGAATTATGCATTTTTACGATCGATATCAAGTCGAGCTCCAGTGACGATATGTTGGGGAATGAAAAGTGTTTCAGAGTTATTCGTCGACGCCCAGCATATCTCCCGACGACGATGTCTTCCGTCATTTGTCTCTGACGTACTCGAGAAATCATGGCACGATGCATCGCGGAGCAGCTTGCTCGCCTTCTCAGCCTGGATTCAAAAATGGTATTACTAATGGCGCCGAATGGTATCCCCTCACCGGTGGCATGCAAGACTTCAATTACGTTTGGAACGGCTGCATGGAAGTGACTCTGGAACTCTCGTGCTGCAAATATCCACCCGCTGAAGATTTGCCTCGATATTGGGACGAGAATCGTGTCGTGAGTAATAAAAAA
Source organism: Campopleginae sp. 14b (assembly GCA_030522525.1). NCBI lineage: Eukaryota > Metazoa > Arthropoda > Insecta > Hymenoptera > Ichneumonidae > Campopleginae sp. 14b. Next base: position 3,364 of record JAPYYS010000248.1, read on the forward strand.
AATGCACAGACTATTGCATGCATTCCAAGGAAACAACTGATGAACATTTCTCGAGACAAATTTTGGGAAACTCTAATTTATTTCGATAAGTTCAAAGAAAGCGAAATTTTCATTTTTTTAAGTCAAAAATGTAAATTTTTGAAAATTTTTCATTAAGCAATAAAAATATCTTGAATTTTTAGTTTAATAGGCGTTGATCAAGTTCCTTGCTGGGGTACACAGTATTATGTGAATTTCAAGGAAGCAACTGATGGAAATTCCTAGCCACGAATTTTTGGAAAACTCCAATTTATTTCGAAACATTTCTAAAAATTAATTTTTTTTTTTTCAGATCGAAATTTTAAGTTTTCGCTGATTTTTTTCTGAGCGATAAAAATATCGTGAATTTTCGGTCCATTAGGCGTTGATCAAGTTCCTTGCGGAGGCACATCGTGGAATCCACGGCTTCGTTATCGACGATAACGGCAACCCGATAGAGCGAGCATCCGTTAAAATAAAGACACGAGACATAAGTTTCCTGACGACGAAATATGGAGAATTCTGGAGGGTCTTGTTGCCCGGGCTCTACAAGCTCGAGGTACGTTTTTACAAAAAAAAATCCATCCAATTCATTTTTTTAACAATTTTTTAAATCTGCACTTTATTCTCGTTGAACGAAATTTATTTATAACACTTTGTCGCTCAAGGTGAAACTAGATTAAACGTTTTTTCTTTCATTCCATGTTTATTTTTATACTTTGATGTCCTTAGGTTTACGCCAATGGATACAGCCCTCGAGAGGTGGAGTTCATGGTCATTGAGCAGCATCCAACTTTGTTGAACGTCACGCTTCATGCGACCAAGGTGAGCAAATATGTTAATCCATTTTTTTATCTTTTTCAATATCGCTGGATATTTTATTCCCAAATGTTATTTTCTCTTGAATATTCAAAAGTATCTTCGCCTTTGAAAAACCTGATCATCGTACGAGATCGATTACCAAATTCGTGTTCACAAAAATGAAAAAAAAAAACAAACTTTATTTTTTTGGCAAATACTCTTCGATCATTATCATCATTATTCTCGGAATTAATAACATTCGAAAATATCGTTTGTCGCATTTATCTCAATATCTAAACTCCACATATTTTTTGTTCACAACAAACTTTGACTTGGCAAAGCGAAACTTATGACTGTGAACAATTCAGCTTTTGAGCTTCTTTCAATTTTTAATGTTCTCTCGAATACCTTCGGGGGCTCTCACCAGCCCATGGCCTCACGTTCGTCCCATTTTATCTCCATTTCACTATTTTCCACGTTTTCTTGTCGACCTCCAGCGGACTCTCGCCCACATCCACTGTTCCCTGAGGAATTGGTGTATCACCTTTGCCCTGGGGCCAGAGGAAAACGTGGAAAAAGCCAAAGAGACGAGCGATTACATTTTTATCGAGTTTTTCTTCGTTAGCGGCGCGAGGGAGTGAAAAAATAAAAAGCTCGAGTTAAAATTCGGCCAATTGTTCAGAAAATCGTTGTCAACGTTAAATCGTGAATTTTGATTGATGATCGAAGATTTCGAAGATGTAAAAATTGAATTTCCATAATCGTGATTTGTAAATAACTCTGAATATTTAATTCTGTAAATACTCGAAATTGGAGACAGGAAAATCGTCGAAATTTCAAAGAGAAATATAAAATAGTGTGTGTTTGGGTTTGCTCAGTTTGGTGAGGGGAATGGCATGGTGTTTTCAGAGTTGGGGTGATAGTCATGACGACGAGCATCAGAATGCTGATGCTTGGGATTTGGCGGGACTTAACGCCGGTACGAAACAACATTACGTAACACAAGCGAACAATTACGCTGCTGTTAGTAGCATCAGTGTGCTCGGAAGTAACTCGCATCAAAAAAGTATAAATACAGAAGGAAGCAGGCCGGTCGATGACCTCGATTCCAATTTTTCAGTGCAGGATACGGATGCAATTATTTTCCCCAATTCCTAACTCTTTAAAAACAAATCCTGCGAGTTCCATTTTTGAGTCTTTATTCAATTTATTTACGTAATTAATCCATTAAATTAACATTGCGATAATTAGTGCCGTTAAGATTTGGCCTGAATTTGAAAAAAAAACGTTGGAATCCAGTGAAAAACATTTAGCTAACCTCTATCTCGCCCTTTAAAGTCCAAATCGCATCGTCTATTTCCCTCTCGTCCAAAATCTCTCTGTCACTTCAACATTCTTCGGAGAAGCTAAGTCCGCACGAAGACAACAACTTGACGATTTACCGCAGCTAATCAAAATCTATTTTAGTACGTTGGATGCTCAAATATTGTGACGATTATTGATGTAAGTATGAAACGAGCGTTAACACGTTAAAAAAGGAACAAATTTGCAAAGCAAAAGCTTCAGCCTTTCTCGGGTTTTCCGTCTATTTACATTTTCGATTAACTCAGAACAAGAAAATCTTCTTTTTTTCAGCTTTTACACGCTTTTCATTGCAAAAACTTGACTTGGAATTGTTTGCTTTTCTTAATTCATAGAAAAACATTGATTTTTGACCTTTTCGGAGTTTGTCATTACTTCATTTGGGTTTTTCGTATTTTTCAAAGATTTCCCATAGCTCTACAGACTTTTCAACATTCATATGGAAATTCAAGCTCGTTTTATTAATTCTAGAATGCCCGGAATTTTTCATATCATTTTTGGAATCCAAAAGATCCTTGACCGAGCATATTCTAGCCTCGTATATTGATGCTGCTTCGGGCTTCGCGCTCAATCGCTGCTGCTGCTGCTGCTGCTGCTGCTGCTGCTGCTGCTCTCATGCCGTTGACGTTTCTGCTCTTTTCTACTTTCTTATCACAAACCAATTTCTGGGACAAAGGGACAACTGCCCGAAATTATTTGAGGCTGAGAAAAAACAATAGAAAAAATGGAACTGTGAGAATATAATTCAACAAATTTTATTTTTTCCTTATTTTTTTCCCACTTTTCAATCTTTGCGTTCTCGAAGAAGACAGAATTAAGAGGAACCGCGAAAAATTCATTTTTCATGTTCTCCTTTTTTTCCTCGTTCCATCGTCGTTTTCCATCTCATGGTAAAATCCGATTTTACCATAAATTCGATTCGCTGTGGATATCGTGGACGTCTATAGTGCGAATGAATGGAAATTCGTTCTATTCTCGTACAAACGAGGGATCGATATAAATTTAAGGAGGTGGGGTAAAAGCTATTGATAGACGTAAATATACGTGGGCGCAGACACCGGGGAAGCAAGTGTCGCATCTTACGACTAATTCAATCATCTATTGTCAGCAGGAGAATAGGTCGAAGCGTTAGTCCACAAATATAACGATTAAATGGAAATGGACTAAATAAAAGTGTCGAGATTGAAAATGGAAATAGAGAGGTTAAATTTATCGTCCTTTATGCTCCAATCCATTTTTACAAATAGAACGATATGCCAATAATGGCATATTGGAAAATTCCTCATCAAAATTTATGAAGATCTGGAGATTCCAATCCCTGTATCCAGACAAATGAATCCATTTTACTAAAATCATAAATTACCCATTTTTTTCAATATTTGAATTAACCCTAGAACGCTAATTTTATTTATTTTTTGCCTATCCCGGTAACCTCGGGTCATAAAGACCCCAACTTTTAAAATATTCATATGTCCGGTAAAATTTAACGAAAAGCCCTAAACTTGGGCTCGTTCTTTTCGTTTTTCAATGCAGGATCACGTGAGTCTAGGGCTATTTTGCTTAAAGTGAAAAAATTAGTAAAAAATGAGGTAAAATGATAGAGAACGGGAGAACGAAGGGCACGGGATTTAAACATGATCCCCTATTATAATTCGACAATTGCGACGATGTGGTAAAGAGCGTGAGGGTGGAAACGAATGTTTTCGATCGTCTTGTCAATGTATTGTCTTTTCTGCTGCTCTGCTGCGCTTCAGCCACCAGCCGCTTGCAATTGCATTTTAAAAACTCGATGTCGTAATATTGCTGATTGTGAGTTGTCGATATTTATGGAGGAATGGGAATGAGAAATTGTCAGTAAACACTGCAAAATGTGTGTCGTGTCTTATGTGTTGAGACATTTTTTTTTACGATAAATTATTGTGAATTATAATGAAAAACGAGTTTGCAAGGAAAATGATTTATTAATTTTTGATCGTTATGTCTGGTTTGGAAAAAACAGAGGCAAGATGACATCGTCGGGGATGAAGCAGTGGGATCCGCAGGACCTTCGGGCGCCCCTTACGCCGGTAATGCAGGAGGAATACGACCTTATCCTCACCGTGATTACACGCTTCATTTTCGTCCTAGTTCAGGCGCCAACACTGCCTCGGAATCGAACAATGGTATATTCTCGTCGATAAGCAACGGCTTCAATTCATTGGTGACTAATTTGTTTGGCTGATCGTTTGTTATTACACCGAGACTTGTTTCGATCGCTGGTCAGTTTGCGATTATATTTATTGTCTTATTATTCGGACAGTTTTTTCGTTATCGACGAGTCGTTAACGTCGAACGAGCCAACATTTTTGTTGATAAAAACAAATAATTGTCTTTTCGTCGGTTGAGTAAATTGTATTATTAAGAGGAGGCACAGAGAGTCAGTGTGATGTGATCTGTGAGAGCAGAATATTTTTTATTATTTAATCATTCATTATAAAATATTGAAGAAATTAATTAATTAAGTAATTAAAGAGAAAAAAAACGTTTATCAGATAGTTCGAGGATTTTACTTTCCGTTTATTTCATTTTCAACAATTCGCAAACGTCAGCACTTTGAAAAAAAGTGAAAAAATATGATTTCTCTTTTTATTATGTGGAAATACCAAAATATAACGAACTTGCCCACCTTCCCAACGAGACTCGTTGCAATAAAAACGATTGATCTTCCTAATCTTTGGAGCAGCCCAAACCAATCGTTAGTTTCCATGTGACTTTGACGTCGCTGCGTGATCGTGCTCCAAAATATTGCAACACAAATATAATAAAATACAACCACGAAATGTGAAATTCTCCACTTTACGATTCATCGGTCCAAACTAATTGAAAACCAAAAATAGTCACTTGTCGCAATATTTTGTAATTAAGATCATACGCTCGTTCGAGAAGTCTCCATTCCCAAGGATTCGTGAGGCAATGTTTTGGTGTGTGCGTCAAAATAAACAGCCGAAGGAATATCCCGAAAAATCGATTGTGGAACATTCAAATTTTAAGAAAAAGGCGTTTTGGGGATTGAGAAAGAAGAGCAAAGTTGATGTACCGTCGTCGATCGATATTCGTTATATACACAAAATGTTTCACTGCAAAATGTGGTCGATTGGTTGGCAATTATTGAGTTAAATCGGCACTGGACACTTTTTCGAAATTTCTCGAGAAAAGAATTCAAAAATATTGTCTCTGAGTTCTGCATTATGAGGTTCTTATAGTTGCAAGTCTTATTCACATTATTGCACGCAGGCCTGTCCTTGATCGTGTGCAGAATTTTTCATCTGCGATAAAAGGACTTGACCCTGTTTTCAAGGACAAAGTAAAATTATAGAAAATGGCACATAAAACTGAAAGGAATGAGAAAATTGAGAGATTTGAAAAATCAGTGGATCGAATATTTTGAGAATTTGTGATTATCCTTAGATGGTACAATAAACATAGCCCTTGGCTTTTGTCTCCGATCTTCGTTCTCCTCGATCCTGGCAAGAACAGTAAATGCACGTGCACAAATAAGCAAGATCGTGGGAGTCGAGGAGACGATGATTTTTCGATCGCCTTAAAAAATGCCTGCCGCACTTAAGATACTGCAATTTGATGTAAAATCGTAGAGAATCGTTCACCACAAGTGTGTAGATTAACGCGAGATTAAAAGGATGTATAAAGTGCGATTAATCGATCGGAAGAATCGCATTAAAACAATCGATTTATAGAAACATCAGAAATCCTATATTTTCAAGCTAGATCAATGAAAATTTTCAACCAAATCCATTTCGACGATGATTACGAAGATCTGAACGAAATAAACGAAACAATTAATTAAGCGATATCCAAGACTATTTTTATAAAACGTTAAACACATATTTATGAGCGTCGCTGTTATTTATTTTTTTTATTCATTTCTCCACTTTATCTCTCCGCTCGATTTAATTCTCACTACTTTTACTCTGTACCCGCATTTATTGTATTACACCAAATGTACTTATTGCTATGTTGAATATGATGCGATAAAAACAAGTTCCACCCAATTCCATTTACCGTCACTCAACGATAACCAGACAATTTAGTCCCCAAAAAATCTTTTTTTTCCCTTCCAATCAATTTTCGTCAATTAAGATTTGAACTCAAAGCAACTTCGCTCCATTTTCCTATAGTCCCCTCGCCGAATATAACTGAACCATGATGAGACAATTTATCCTCAAGAAAATCTATTTTTTTTTTCACTCAATCAATTTTCGTCAATTTAAAGTAAAACTCGAAGCGAATTTGTAGCATTTTCGTGCAGTTTTCTCGCCGAATATCGCCTCCGTCAAGAGCAGCAGCGATCAACCACGTGCAGAAAGAAATTGTATGGAAAACCGTCACGAATTTCGTTATTTTAGGAAACGATACGAAAAACTGAGTTGGTGGTGAGAAAAATCCATCGAGTCCAGATACCAATCTTATTATTATTCAATACTGTTCCACGTAATTCCAAAGCTACTTGTATCTCGTATTACATATAATTTAAGAACGAATGTACTTAAAATATAACGATGAACAATAAGGAATGAAAAAAAAACGCCATGATCTGGTTCGAGACTCAAAAAGTATTGATCTCGAGCGCTAAAATGGTCCAATGAGTCCTGCTCGTGACGCGAAGTCCACGAGTCGCGAGTACAGAGACTTTTACTGGTGTCGGGGAGACGGAAAAGTTTTCCGAACCCAAAAAAACTATAAATCTCTTTGGAATTAATTAAAAATCAAACGGAAATAATTATTTCGTTCCGGAATTACGAAATTGTCAAAAACTCTCGTTCGTAAAGGAGAGATCTAACATCTTAACCCCCGCCCCCCCCCCCCCCCCCCCCCCCCCCCCCACCCCCCCCACCCCCCCCAGCCAACCCACCCATCACGTTCCAAACCTTTTGGCGAAATACACGTATGCTAGAGCTACCAACCATTTTTTTCGATATAAGAAAAGTTTCGTTCAAAAATGCTCATAAGAAAATATTAAAATCCCAATGACCCTCGAGTTCTATTCACAACGCTCTGACCATAAAGAACAAAAAAAAAACAACAGCCGAGCAACTGAATTCTTTCCGTAGATGTTCTTGGTTCGATCGGAGCATCGAATTTGTTTTTACGCGAAAAATTGAACGAATTCTTCGGTGAATAAAAATTGAGGGCCATCCTCGGCTTTGTGTCGTTTTTCCCCCTTTTTTGCGCCTTGTCGTCGAAATTAAAATGAACTCTAAACATCTATAATACTATTTCGCTTCTTGTCCAGCTCCGTCGAGTCAAGGTCATTCCCGAGGCTGCCGACTCTTCCCCGGAGGCCGATTCCGCCTTGACCGGTGGCTTTCAACTTTTCCTGCATTTGTGCGAGCATATCCTGCATTCTGCGGATCTGTCAAAAAGAAAATTGAGTTTTTTTCATTTTTCTCGTCGCTCAATCATCGTCGGGTTTTCTCGAGATACAAAAATTATAAATAAAGAAGCATAAAGCATAAATAATCGACGGAAAAGGGATTTACCTCTTCGTCCTTCTGCAACAAAAGTCTGTCAGTGTCGGAAATACTATTCTCGAAATGTGGACCCGAGTCCCGTTTCAGCTTACTGAGAAAATAGGAAAAAAAACTTTCATGTCGGGAAAACAAAAACATTATTTAATTAAATACAAATTATATTCGAATTAATTTGGTTTTTTCAACTAAAAAATATCTTGGAAATTATCTCATTCGCGAAAATCGAGCTTTTTCTTGGCTATTTATTTTCAAGTTTTATTTAGACTACGAAAAATAGTACGAAATATATTTATTTACATGCGTAAATACCTCCTTTCCCGGATGGCCTGTTGAGAGATTTGCGAGATACACTGAGCACGGAAATTCTCATAATGAACATCCTGCGTCACGTCTTTCAAATCCTGCATGTGGGTCGATATTAGCATCGTCCTTAATTTAACAAAATCGCTGTGTTTCGGGTTTTCGACTAAAAAAACGTGAAACGATTGGTAAGAAAAATGTTTAATCGTTGACGATTGCAGGAAGCGATTTTTTCGTCGTCCAAAAACTTTTTTTACCTTCAACTACTCCCCAAGGATATTGACGTCCTCGAACTTTCCGTCCAGCGACCTCAAGGACGGTGGAACTTCCAACTACGGCAAAAGGCACCGTAGCCTTCAACTCTTTGTCCTGTTGTTTGAAATCCTCGTCCTCGTCGCTATCGCAATCGGGAAACTGATAAATCTGTAAAAATGTCAAAAATGAAAAAAGTCTTTTCATCAATTTTATCGGGAACTTCCCGACCACGGACGAAAATATTGAATCGTCCTGTTCTACCTGAATCTCGTGCTCCTCGATATCCGCCAAAATTCGTTCCTTCAGCTTCTTCACTTCGTGCGTCGTTAACGTGTCCGCTTTTGCAATCACCGGAACGACGTTTACTTTTCTATGCAATCGCCTCAGAACTTCAAGGTCTAGTTGTCGTAGTCTGGTGTAAAAAAAAAACGTAAATTTAACGAGGGATAAATTTTGTATCTCACAAAATTCCACGGTCTCCGAGAACGACGGAATTCCCAAAAATATTCTACAAATTTCGAGATTCTTATCCAGTCAAACTTTTCCGTCATGATCAAGTCACAATTTTTCTCAAATATGGAAACAAGTAATGAGCGAATTACGAGAATCTTACCCGTGTCCATAAGGCGGTATGAAATACAAACAACAGTGGACCCTGTTGTCCTGAATATTTTTCCTATTAAGTCCACTCTCGTCTGTAAAATATTGACGAAATTGTTCGTCGATGTAGGCTGAGCAAGCTTTCCACGTGTCTTCACAGTTGACCGCATCGCCAAAGCCTGAAAGATAACGAATAAAAATCCAAAATCATGTCAGTTTCTCCCAAAACTCCAAGAGCAAATTAATTCGTAATTAGAAACAAATAAAAACACATGGTAAATCCTGAACAATGGATAAATTCGAAGAATCTTCTTACCCGGAGTATCAACGATGGTCAATCGGAGTCGAACGCCCCGTTCCTCGATGTCCATCATTTTTTTCTCGATCGATGTAGTTTTTTCCACGCGTTCTTCAAGCGAGATAACACAAAATTATTTTGACATCCAGACAATCGATACTCGACATAACGATTCGAGAAAATGATGCAAAAATTGTGGATTTATGGAAAAATGAAAGATTAAGGTACATACCGAAAGCATCTGGAATCCTGCGTTCTTTATAAAGATCACCAAGAAAAAGGCTGTTTATGAGGGTCGATTTTCCAAGGCCGGTCTCACCCAAGACCATCAGAGTAAACTCGAATCCTCGTTTGACCGATTTTCTGTGTACTTGTTCCGGCAATGTTGCGAATCCAATATAGTCCCTGTCTTGCTGAACAGATTTTGATCGTTTAACTTCGCCGACACCTCGTTGCGAATTCGAATCGTTTGACATTTCAAAACAATGCGAATTGAATAATTTTTTCACGAAATTTTCACTGTTTTGAAAACTGTGGAGTTAATTTTACGGGAAAATTCGTTAATATTGATATATCTATATGTTTAGACATGAAAACGCGAGAAAGTGTGCTTGATAATGAGCGGCGACGACACTTCGAATCGATCGTTAGTCTCAAAAGCCTCGAGCAGCGAAAAAAAGCTGCTTAATCGTTGGGAAACTGTTTAATGAATTTTTCAAGCAAATAGAACGAAAAGACTCACCGCCGGACATGTTCAGGGCGACAACAACACTAGCCAGGATATTTGGAGCTCTCGTTGGGGTTGAGTTAGGGTGAAGTTCTCATGGAGTTGGAAAAAGACACCCCCACTCGTGCCCTTTTGTCTAGGCGGGTGTCGGCGCGGGCGCACCCTCGTCCTCGTACAGCGATCAATAATAGCACGAGGCAAAGTGGCATAAGAGGGGAATGAGAAAAATAGTTGGTTGCTCGGGGCGAAAACACGTTGGCGACGAGATTTCATTGCATCCTTGCCCTTCGGCTTTCCCACGTCTCTCTCTCGCGTCGCCTCTCATCAATATTTAAACCTTAAACTCCAGAAATATTTGACGACTCGATTGTGCGGTTTTCACTTTCATGAAATAATTTATTTTCAATTACATACAGATCTACACTGGCATTTTTTAAATTTTTTATGTATTTTCCTTCAACGACGTGAATCAACGACACATACGATCGTTTCTTTATTTTTTCTCCATTCGGTTTCATATTTATTTATATAAATATAGCAGTTTTTGATTGCACGGCAAAAAATACAGTCCAGTCGTCACGAAACAGCGCACTCGCGACTTACGTTTCTCGTTTGTTCACGCCATATTTATTTTGTTACTTCATTAGTTCATTTAACTCCGAAATCATGGGGTTTACTGTGCGAGCTATGCGGATACAGCGTGCTCAAAAAACCAAGGATTGTCTTATTAAATATTTGTCATAGATATTTTTTAGCTACCCTGAAGCCTTGAATTTTGGATAATTGTGCAAACACGTGCATAATTATCATTGGACTGTTTTCCATGGTCAAGATTTACGGTTCCTTGGTCAGATCAGAACAACACGATTGTTTTTTGTTAGCAGTATAGAGAACACGAGAGACGGACGAGCAGGAAATTTGGACGAAAAGGTCCGTGGATCGTTAAAAAAAAAAAAAAACAGTTTTTGGCTGTGACAAAACTGAGTTTGATGAATAGAAACGGCGAAGAAACGAAATGATTTTTTTGGGAGTGATTCGAAGATAATGACGGCTTTTCCACGAAACTCGTTAAATTTCTCAATTATAATTAATGTATTGATTGTAATTGGGGAATACAACGAGTTTCGTTACGTAATTAATAATTGAACGAGTTGCAGAATTAATTAATAAGAATAATAATAACATTACGAGTATAAATGTTAACAGAATATTTACATTTACGTTTGAGAACAGCGTTCCAAGTTTGATTCTCGCGTTCTTTTCTTACCATATCATTTTTTCTTTTCTCTGGTTTGTTCGTTTTTTTGTTTGTTTTTTAACGTTCACATTCTATCCAAGCTCCGAACAATCGGCGAGATATATTTAATACGAACGGTTATGACCAGGAGAACCACGAACGATTCGACACTGATGTCGGCGATTTGGGAGTTGGCGACGATGGTACCGAGTTTGTTGCCGATTCAGGATTCGACGGCGGATCTTCCCCTTGCCGGACTTCACCCTCGCTCCTGTTTATCTGAACTTTCTCGTTCGTCGCTGCCTGCATCTTTGATTCGTAGGTTCTTACGTCCTCCAAGGTCATGTCGTGCCATTCATCGATCCAAGTGAACGCTTGTCGGTGGCCCAGTAACAGGACTTCTCGGACACACTGGACAGAAATTTTTGCTCATTTTCTTCGTCGATTTTCAGTTCTCCAATGAACGAGAATAAAGTAACAAATTTCGGGTTTTTTTTCTCGTTGTGCAATCAAATGGGACTCGCGAAAGATAAACCGGAAATTAAAAGGAAAATCCGACTGTCGAATAGCACGAAAAACGTTAATTTAAATAAATATATAAATAAAAGTTTTCCAAACCCAAATACCTTGTGAATAAAATCCTCAACACGAGTCTGAAGTCCCCAAACCTCGAAAGCCGCATTTACCAGTTTATAAGAACACATTATTGGCTGAGTAGTCTCGCGCCAGCCTTCCACCAAAGGTCCACGACCCGTTGTTTTTGACTGGAAGAACTTTGGATCTTCTTCTTCTTTGTAATGCTTTGCAGAGATTTCATCGTAGGCTATATCGACATGGTCGACTTCACGGTGTATCAGCTCGATGGGGGTTAATCCCAGACACTAAAAAATTCACGAAATCTTTGGATTAAATCAGAAAATATTTCTAAGCTATTTCTAATTTTCATGATTATCCTTATTCTGCAGTATTTATGCTCGTGCCTTCAGGCAAATCCAGAATTATCCGAATTATATGGAAAATACAGTCAGAATTCAGAATTTGTCACTCTCTGAGGTTCTTACATTTTCCATCGACCCGTTGTTGTCCTCGAATCGTGTTTTGATGGATATTTGAAACTTTGGAACGAAGGAACACTGCAAACAATAATTTTTCTTTGTTTCTGATGCCGTTAAATTTGATTTTTGTCCAGAGTATTGGATTACTTACCGTGTACTCTGACACCGTTCATGGAACAGAGAAAAGATTCATTAATTATCGATCGACCCAGGTAAATCGAGTGGAAATTATCACGAGGAAGATAAATGTCAAAAAATTCTATTTTCTTTGCGGGTGTCTTGAGTACTCACCTGTTATGGTAAAGGGATAATAATTCCATGCTTTTTCAGTTATGTAAAATATCCTTGGCAACACGGACTGAATCCAATATGGCAATTTGCTACAAACAATATATCGTTTTGTCAATAACTATGCATTGATCTGTTTTGAACCCTCCGAGTACACACTGGATCGTTTTGACCTCAACTAATTTCCATCCCCCCCATAAAAGATGGATAATTTGCTACAAAAAATGTGTCTAAAAAAAAAAACAAGGAATGCAATTACAGCAAACAACGCCCCGGGTCAGATTGACCCAAAATACGCTTGCAGAAGGCATGCACTCGAAGAGTTAAGATCCAATTTGTCAAATGAAACGAGGTTCTATGGTAAATTTGAAATATTTAGCTAAGAAAACGATAAGTGGCTAAATGTTTGGAAAAAATTTGTGTCTAACGTAAATCAGGAACAAAAAAGAAGTTTTCTCTATTTTAATGGGAAAAGATCGTTATGTGCCGGGTCAGACCGACCCGAAGCTAAAAATCTAGTGTCAGTGAAAAAGAAAAAATTTCTTTTGAATTTTGTAAATTCGCTGCACTTCATTAAGGAAAGTAGGGGATTCCAGAATCTTCTGACACAATGTCATTCGTTGAAAATTGCAGAGGAAATGGAAAAGTCATGATGTGGGATGAAAAAGCTCAAAAACCTGGATAAGTGAATCCTCTTTTCGGTGAATTGTCCTTTCCCGTGAACGGGGTCTTGGCATTCGGTATTTTCAACGACTTCGACACCCTCTGAGGAATCGGATTGTTCGTGACTGTGCCTGGCGATCATATAGAGTTGTCCTATGCGATACTTTATGAATAAACAAAAGTGAAGGGAAAAAACGAATGTAAACAAGTCGGAAAAACGAGATGACAAGATGTTTTAGTCATTATACAACAACAACAAAAAAGGCTACCTCTTCCACCGTAAGAGGCATACATATTCTGTATTCCTTGGTCAAAACCATTGCGACAATTGTCGGCTTCTACGATTTCTGAGATTGTTTCTCGCGATTACTGTTCTTCACGACCACCGATGGATTTCGCTTGAAAATAATTTATAAGCGAGAAAAAAGTGCTAAACCATTCGAATTTATCGAGAAGTGCCGATGTGCCGCGACAGACGACACACAAAACAACTTTTGCTCAAGACATGTGTGAACTGAACTTGCCTCTTCGGTGATCGAAGTGCGCGTTCTGAACCTCATCAGTTCGGTGGAGAATCATTTGCACTAAGAACGAACTTCAGGTTGTTTACTGGGATGCGCGAAAAAGTACGAATACGAAAAGCACTGTATGCCTCAGCTGATCAAGCGGGCATCTTTTTTATCAACTGCTTAACTTCCTGCACAGTCGATCACAAGACCGTATCCGCAGGTCATATGAGTTTTTGAAGTCTTACAATTTATATCGTTCCTTATATCGCATCGCTAACCGATATAATTAATAATATTGCACACTACTGACCGGTCTTCTGACGATCGATACAAATTAAAAAACCGAAGAGGTGTCAAATTTTGAAGGTCACATCGACGTTCTACGCTACCATAGTTCGACGTTTCAACAATAGGTTCGCTAAACGTGTTCGTCGGTAAAAGCGGAGCACGGTACGAAACGAAAAATTGCAAAAATTATAATATTTTCCCGCGCATATCTGGCAATACCGGTGACTAAAACAGCGATGATTAGATCGTGCGAAGTAATGACAAGACATTCTGTCATAGAGTTATAATCGTGATAATTCGTGAATAAATGTGAACACTATTTTTAGGTGTCAATAATGTAAAAGCTTGTGGAATCAGAGTAAACTCACGTGCGCTTGAGGTTAAGCTTTTCGTGAAATAAACATTGACACTTTCTACTCGTAAATAAATTGTAATGTTTCAAAGGCGACATGTGAGCTTTCAATTAAATGTTCAACATGTTGAAAATTGTTAATTCTTTCGAAATGTCATAATAATGATGAACATTTGTCGGATTAACTTGTCGTTTTTTATCGGAAGAAATGTAAACTTGGTATCGCTGAGATTCAGGACTAACGGAATCTCAGCTGAAAAAATAGCCAAATTCAATAATACCATGAAAGTTCTTAATGTTGCGGAAAAAAACGATGTAGCGAAAAATATCGCTGCTATTCTGTCCGGCGGTCATTCTAATCGCGTAAGTAATTCTTTTGCAAAAATCAACCTCCCAGAAATAATCGATAGAACTCTGTTTCTGAGGCTATAATAATTTCTGAGTTCATTCTCGTATTTTTTACAGCGCGAAGGATTTTCACCTTACAACAAAATCTATGAATTCGATTTACGATTATTCAATCAGGATTGCAGAATGGTGATGACTTCCGTTTCAGGACATTTGTTGAATTACGAGTTTGTCGGTACTTATAGAAAATGGTACAGCTGTCATCCCTTGTCGCTTTTTGACAAGCCTGTAGTTAAGCAATGTCCAACGGAGAGTATTGAGAAAATACGTAAAACCCTTGAGCGTGAAGTCCGGGGTTGTAATACTTTGATAATATGGACGGATTGCGATAGGGAAGGAGAAAACATTGGATTCGAGATCATCGAAGTCTGCAAAGCCATAAAGTCGAATCTCAGGATTTACAGGTCAATAAATTCAAAGTAACATGCATAGTCATCTTAAGAAAAAGCCGGGAACGGCTGATTAATGATTGTTCCTAATTGCAGAGCAAAATTTTCCGAAATAACTCGAGCCTCGATCCAGCGAGCTATACAAACTTTGGGAGAGCCGGAGAAAAGGGTCAGCGACGCGGTGGATGTCAGGAGCGAATTAGATTTGAGAATAGGAGCGGCATTCACAAGATTTCAAACAATGCGGCTGCAGAAAGTCTTTCCGAGAACTCTTGCCGATATGTTAATAAGTTACGGCAGTTGTCAGTTCCCTACGTTAGGATTTGTGGTGGAAAGATTTTTGGCTATCGAGAGATTCCAGCCAGAGCCTTACTGGAAAATCAAAGTGGTCGATGACCATGACGGCATTCACGTGGATTTCAGGTGGGCAAGGAATCGTCTTTTCGAAGAGCTACCGTGTCAGGTTTTTTTAGATATTTGTCAAGAACACGGTATTGCCAAGGTCGAAACGGTCACTGGGAAGCCCAAAAGCAAGTGGAGGCCTTTGCCTCTCGATACCATTGTGAGTTGCACTTGTAAACGTCCCTCTGCTCGAGGAATTGAAAATAATCATTTTTCCTGTGATTTTATGAGCATTTCGGTGTTTCCAGGAACTGGAGAAACAAGGCTCGCGAAAGTTGCGTATAAACGCGAAAGAAACAATGAAGGCAGCCGAAAAACTGTACACTCAGGGTTTGATAAGTTACCCACGTACAGAAACGAATATATTTCCGAAGGAATTGAACTTAACGACGCTGGCTCAGCAGCAGTTGAATAACCAGGCATGGGGAGAATTTGCGCAGAGAGTATTGGACGACGGAGTATCGCCGCGTGCAGGAAAAAAGAGCGACCAGGCGCATCCGCCGATCCATCCAACGAAAGCGGCGAGCGGTCTTCAAGGACACGAGGCGAAAGTTTATGAATTTGTAGTCCGTCATTTTTTGGCTTGTGTCTCAAAAGACGCTCAAGGTCACGAGACCACGGTCGAAATCGATATCGCCGGGGAAAAATTCACCGCTTCGGGACTCCAGATCCTAGAGAAAAACTACTTGGACGTTTACATTTACGAGAAGTGGAACGCGAAGGAAATCCATCTCTATCAACAAGGACAAACCTTCACACCGACCAGCATTGAAATGGTCCAAGAAAGAACTTCCCCACCAAATTTGTTGACCGAAGCGGATCTTATTGCCCTGATGGACAAACACGGCATAGGCACCGATGCCACACACGCGGAACATATCGATACGATAAAGGCGAGAGAATACGTTGGTCTGCGCGACGGAGTTCATTTTATTCCTGGAAAATTAGGCATTGGCCTCGTCATGGGCTACGACAATATGGGCTTTCAAATGTCGAAGCCGAATCTTCGAGCAGAATTGGAAAAAGACCTCAAAGAGTAAGTTTTTTTCGTAATTTCCATGAAAAAATGATTTTTCTCCAATTAATTAATTTTCCAATCAAAATATTAACGCCTCGGGTAAATTTTTCTCACGATCCTCAAGATTACTCCGCGCAGCCTCCTAATGCAAATGTTTTTCCAACTAGAATATGCGAGGGTCGCAAAGACCCGAGAAGAGTGCTCGAAACGCAGATCGCAAAATACCGCGACGTATTCAAAATAGCGCTGGAACGAGCAGACTTGATCGACACAGCGTTATCGCAATATTTGGACGAGCCGCCTGTCCAAGCTCAGCAGCTTGAGAACATTATTCCGGTGGAAGATCCGACGGTTCTCAAATGTCCACGCTGCGGTTCGAACATGCTTCTGAAGGATAGAAGACAAGGAACTGGCAAATATATCGGCTGTGTCGGTTACCCAAACTGCAACAATGCAATTTGGTTGCCCCAGGACATAACCGGGATTGAAGTGCTCGAAGAAATTTGTGGCCAAGTGAGTTTCGGCCAGAAATTCGAGAATATTTATTTCAAACTCGTTCGATCTGACTTTCCAGCTTAATTTTTTGCCTTGAGCTTTTATACAATTTTTTTATTTGATTATTTTTTGCAGTGTCCCAGTCAAGTTCACAAATTGAAAATAAAACTGAAGCCAGGCGCGTATCCTGTAGCGACGACAACTCACACCGTTTGCATCGGTGGGTGCGATCCTGATTTCAACGAGATGATGAATATCCGAGAGGACACTGTTCGTCCTGTGAATCGGCCGAACGACAGTGGTTACGGGGGAAGCATATCCGCCGGGAGTTCGAGGTCCAGGACGCAGAGTTCGAATAGTTCGAACGCGGCAACGCGAGGGAGAGGAGCGTCGAGCACATCGACCCGCGGGCGAGGAGCTTCGACAGCGACACGTGGAAGAGGAGCTTCGAATGCGGGAAATCGTGACAACGGATCGTCCTCTTCGTGGGGAACCAACGGAGGACCAGGATCTTCGAGTACGACGAGAAAAAGACCGGCGTCTGGTTCAACGCAAAATTCTCAAGGGCCGTCAACGTCGAAAAGGCCGACGCCTTTGGTCTCTTTCAATACGAGCTCAAACATGGAAAATAATTCCAATACCTGGGGATTGAGCAACGAGGAATCCACTTTTTTGTGCAACTGCAATCAACGAGCCAATAATTTAACAGTTTCCAAAGACGGCCCGAACAAAGGTTATACTTTAGTCGCCTCTCGTCGACTTTTGGAGTGTTCCCTTAGCATTTTTCGTTTTTTTTTCTTTGAGAATTTTTTTGGTTCTCAGAATTTTTCCCGAACCTCTTCAACAATTTCTTTACCGTTCCAGGACGGAAATTCTACGCGTGCGGTAAACCTCGCGACGAACGGTGCAATTTCTTCCTCTGGGCCGATGATAATGATTCATCGACGTCCAATAACGCGCAAGGTCATCAAGTGGCTCGCCCTCCTCCTCCGTCGTTTGATCGGCGACAAGCCCCACGACCCGATGCCAGAAATTCGGGTCAAGGTTCTCATGGCTTGAACTGCGGTTGTGAAAAACCGGCTGTCGAGTGAGTTTGGTTTTTTTTGCGGCAATCCGGATATATTCTTTGAAAATGAATTTTTTCTACTGCCAAAATTCCTTTCTTTTTTAATATGAACACGATTCCACGACATTCTAGACGAACCGTCCGTAAGGAGGGTCCAAACACCGGGAGGAAATTCTGGGCCTGTCCAGTGGGAATCGGGCCAGGAAGTGGTTGTGGATTTTTTGCCTGGGCAGACGAGACCCCACAGCCAGGAAGCAACGACGACAACGGATGGGACGGAGAAGGTCCAAGTTGGCAAGCTGGGCCATCGAGAGCTGGGCCAAGTCGCGGGAGAGGCGGAAGTGGCAGAGCAAGAGGAGGAGGCGGAGTGCCAAAACGAAAATGCGGTTTGTGCGGAGTCGAAGGTAATTGTGTTTAATTGCATAATCGGTCGGTTATTTACATTTGTACAGGCGTCGCAAACTGAAATTTCACAATTCTGACTCGCAGGTCACACGAGGAGAAAGTGTCCTCAAAATTCTATGGACTAGAAGAAAAATCTCTCCATGGATTGTAAATAGTTGTAAATATCGTAGGAAGATAACGAAAATGATACTTTTGCATCATTTTTCATTACCTTGGTGCCTTATTTCGTCTCGGCCAACGTTAACGAGCTCGTGACGATATGACGAGCCTAAGACTGATATCCAAAACGTTGCTCACGATTAATCCGGAAGTCAGTTATGTCGCAGTGCGTTTGCCGTAAGACATCTTGTTCCTCAGGTTCTCGAGTTCGCCTCGATGCATCTGAACTTCCGCCGTTTTTTCAGTCAGCTACAAACAAGACAGGGGAAAGAGTTGAGGAAAGTCAACGGTATTCGTACCGCTACATCACACCGTCCACGATCGATGTAGAATATATTTTCGTTCAATGTTTTATCACCGTTTTTTATGAATTCGGATAACATAATTTTTACCTTACCATGTCGAGAAGCAGTTCGAACTTCAACTTCAATAAATTGTTTTCCTCCTCGAGTTTTTTCACTTCCTTGCGAAGTTTTTCGTTTTCCCTAAAAGTGCCACTGGCCCTGCCAGTCTCGGGGATCCAGAGGCCCTCGTCGAAAGTCGCCTCTTGGTCGCCGAGGCGAAGTTTTATCGGTCCGATATCTGGGCCCAATTCTTTCTCGATTCTCTTCGGACTGAGATCCTTGTTGGCCAACGAAACGTCAGCTTTTCGAGTCGGTATTTTTTTCGGTGAAAATTTATTACTAAAAAAAGGCATCGCGCTCCCGAACGTCGCGCATGATTCTGACCGGATTAACGTGGCTCTGGGTTTGTTGTTCCACACCATTGCCGTGGCAACGAGCCTCCTGCAGTCTCACCGGCATTCAACCGTGTCCCCCCGACCGTGACGTTTTCAAAAAAGGTTATGCCTTCGATGGAGTGAACGAAATGAAAGAAAAAAAAACACGAAAAATGTATAATACATATATTTTTTATTTTGATCTTGTTTTCTACAATGCTAATTAATCCGCGTGAACGCTGGTTCACGTTTCGCTTCTGTTTGTTTGCAGTATTTTTATTTTTCATATAATATAGACACATAAGTGATGTTTTTGTTTTGTTTTAATAATATTGAACAATCTTTACAATTCGTCCCCTCCCGCCCCCGTCCCCCTCTCGGATCATAGTCATTTTATTATTCTATATATCGTTTCGATGGAAAGTTTGGAGAAGAGAAAATTCTTCTCGAAAATATAATATATATCTATATATATATTTTAGTGATATTTATATTTATATATTTGCGAATTATGTTTTTGTTTATGATTTTTCATTGGTTCGAAATACATATATGTATAATATAGCTGGTGGAAAAGGAGCGACATACAATATTTATAAATCGGTATATGTATGTCCGTCTAGATAATTTCATTGTTTTCTCTCTTATTCGTACAACGTCGAGGTCAGGTACTTTTCAAGTCGTGCTTTATCAGCGAGTAATTTTTTTCAACAATTTTTATCCATTTTATTTCCCTTCAAAAAGTTTTTTATTATAGTGGGAAGAAATGCTTTGTGGGGAATGTTAAATGCTTCGTTTTTTAGAGGATTACACGCTGCACGACATGCAGCCTCGTACGTCCACTTGGATCCCTGTTTTTACTTTCCTGCCATGGTACGTATTTTATCACCTCTGCCTACTTTCCGGCCTGGAATTGCGAACGACGTCGGAAACGCTACGATTGCGAGGGCGGTTTCTTCCTCCTGCCGAAGAGGTTGCTCAACACCGATGTGCGCTTGTAGTCACGATCTTTCCGACTACCGCTCGAGCTCTGCTCGCTCTCGGAACCGCTCTCCGACGCCCTGCGGCCACCGTCCACGACTGTGATGCTTTGGCCGATCGGAGCTGTCGCTGGTGGTGGAGCCACGTAAGGCGGCAACGATGTTGGTCTTCCTGTAAACGAATTCAATTGTTGCTGCTGTTGCTGCTGCTGCTGATGACCGCTCTGAAACAATTTTCGATAGTCAAGCAAAATTTTCCAACGAGTCGTCTCAGCAGGGAGACTCCGAAGACTTTTTTTCATGCTCACCTGTCTCATGGTTATGGGGACGTTTCCATAGGCTGTAAAGAGAAGGAAAATGTTGTCGTTAGGATCAAGTAGTCAATGATTTTGCAGGGAATATCGAGCACAGTGCATTCAGTGCAGATCTACTGTAAACAATGTGTAAGGATACTGGAATTATTAGAAAATCAATTGCAAATTTCACTATTAATTAAGGTGATGGATCAGTCACCGAACTTCGCCGCGAATTTTCAGAATTAAAATTCTCCGTCGTCGTTTGACTAACCAGGAAAAGGCTCTGTCGGCGGAGGCGGGACGATGGCAAAAATCCGCTGACAGGAGTTTTTTTAAAGTGGTCAAATCGTGTCGAAAATATTCAATTTCGAAAATTGATCTCTCTCGCACTCACAGTGCCGAGATAGCGACTGATCCCTCACCGTAAAACACGAGATCGTGTTCAGGGAAACGAGCACGAAATTGTGAGATCGCGTAATTAAAGGTCAAACCATACAGCTTTCAATCTAAGAGTGCGATTAAAAAAACAATATTCATTAACAGCATGCAACGTAAATAAAATGCACGCAAATTGTATAAACCGGGACGCGAAATGAGAATTTCGTTTTCGTCTGACAGTGACTGACCAGGATCTCGAGGAGTGTTCCACTGAACGATCCCCGTGGGTGGCGGAGCACTCGATGGTAGGGGAGGCGCTAGTTCTATAAAATTATTCATTCGTATAATCCTGTGATAATCGTCGACATGAAAATTCTGCGATAATTTCATTGATTTTGAATAATAGTCTGAAAAGTTGGGATCCCGTCGATGGAGAAAATATTCACCTTGATTCGGTGAAGTCACGAAATCGGAACTTCCGGCCCTTTGCCAAGTTTCGTTCGTCGCGTACGTTTGACCCGATCCGTTATGATTCACTGTCGCTCGTGGTTGTTGATAAGAATGAGGCCTTGGTTGAGCCACGTGATGTTCGACGTCTGAAACGAGCGAATTTAACTTTAGAACTAAAAATGAAATTGACATTTCGATCTGGAATGAAAAATCGATTCTTTTTTTTATAGAACTCTCGAAAGTCCGGCAATTGTGTTTTTTTTTTGTTTTTCTTACCATTTCGTCTCATCTGCGTCATATTTTCGGAGCTGGGTGATCTGACAGGAACCGGAGGAGGTGCGCCTCTGGGTGGAATGGGTGGACGTTCCGCGGGATGTCCAGAAAACGATTCTCTCGCGTTGGCCATTTTTTCATGTTGCACAAAGGCTTGTTGTTGTTCTGCGAGGAGCTGTTGTTGTCTGTGTTTTTGCAGGAATTCCGTTTGCGTCTGACTCGCGTCAGTGGAGCTTCTAGGACTGTCGGGAAGTTCGGAATTCCGGGATTCTCGACGTTGCTGATTCTGGCGATGCATCTGGAGGAATTCGATTTGAACTTTGCTCGGCGAGCTCGCTTCAATAGGATCTCGTCGGATGACAGAATTCTTTCGTTCCAGCTCAGGCGTGGAGGCTCGACTGCTGCCAGTGGAGACGTTGTCGTCGGGTACTTCGGGCGTCAGGTTTTGGAGTCGCTCCATTCCTTCCTTCTGAGACTCGTCGTAGCTGAGCAATTGCAAACTCGGTGGTAATTTCGCGTGGAATGAAATTTTTGTGACCCAGTCGTCCATCTCCTGGAGACTCGACGCCAGGAACAAGAACTCCGAGCCATCGGTGCATTTCAGCCTGAAGACGTTCTTACGCTTCGTGTAATCTTCGGCTCTTTCGCAAATCGCATTGAAAATTGTGATTGGGGCGGTGGTGGCCTTGCTCAGCTGGAAATCCTCGTAGTCTCGGAAGAAACACAACAATTGGCCGCACAATACCGTGTAGTATTGTTTCCACGAACGTACCGCTGCTTTCTTGCCGCCTCGTTGTAGCTCGTGTTTTCTTTCTAAGATTCCCTGGATTTCTACTGGTCGAAGGGCGTCCATGTTCTCCATTCGTTGATGTTTCCGGAAGCTCTGAGTTCGTCGTCTCGTCGTGAAACTCGGTGTTCTTTTTGGCTTTTTCGTGTCGACCTTCATGCTCTCGGCTCGTTTTATATCCGGCGTTGTTCTTCGCAAACGATCTCCGAACATATGGGTGATGCTGTTTGATTTTTCGGATCCCGAAGCCTCCGATTTCTCGGAGGATATGTTTGGAGCCTTAAGAGGCGACAACCGGTTCCTGGACTCGTGTTCCTCCGCCAAACCGTTTGACTCGTTCGAGGTGTCGTGAGAACTTTCCAACAATCGGCGACGCTCTTCTTCGCGTTTTCTCGTCTCCGTTATTCGCTGCACTTCCTTTCGCTTTCTCTCCTCGATGCGAGCACGCTCGACACGATCTTTTTCCGCTTGTCGCTCAAGGAGTTCTATTTGCTGCTGCCTCAGAAAAGCGCGTTCCAGCATCGTGATGCGTTTCAATGCCTCGAACTTTTCCTCCTGAGCTTCGATCGTCTTCTCGAAATCCTCGTGTTTCCTTATCAAATCGTCCACCTGAGGAATCGTCTCGCCTAATTTTCCATCGTTCAACATCGGCTCGCGACTTATTATCCAATTTTCAAGAGTTTCGGCTTCTCGCTTGAAGAATTGTGTGTCGAGGTTTTGCTCGTAAATGTATTGTCTCTGTTCCCACGTATCGGTCAGCACCTGCTTCCGCTGCTCCAGCACAGAGATTTTTTCCTCGATCTCTTTCGCTAGGAAATGACCTTGCTCTATGAGGCCATTACCGATACGATAAAACTTGGTGAAAGCATCTTGTCTCGTGTCGATCTCGACTTTGTACTCGTTGTGACGCAACAGCAAAGCTTCCGCGCCAGGAACGTCGCGAGCCAACTCTTGCGCCGTTACTTTCGCCACCATCTCGTTTATCCAGGAGAGCAAATCTCGATATTCGTCGAAGTAAGCCTGAAGCTGTTCGGCTTGAGCCAATTTGCTTCTCCTCTGGGCCGCCTTCTCGAGCAACTCCCTCCAGGCCTCATCCGCTTCTTCGTGCTTCACCGCGATGTGCTCCCGAGCGTCGGGGAACAGCTCCGCCAGTCTCGATGCCTCGGCCATTACTGATTCGACCTGCACGAAAAATCCACGATCATTAAGAAAAATTTGGGGAAATTTCAAAAGTTTGGGGATGGGAATTTTTTTTTTTTTTAAGGAATTCGCTAATAATTTTTTTCTGGTGCATTACCTGCTCCTTAACGGCAGCCAAGTCCGTTTCGAATCCTTGATGTTTACGCACGAGTGCCTGAATCGTTTCCAAATCGTGTCCATATCCGTCGGAGCTGAGACTCGCTTCCTTCTCTTGGATCCACGCGATAGTTTCGTCCGCGGTTCTATCGAACATATGGACTTGCTTAGCTCCGGCAAGAGCTTCTTGTCTCGCGTGAGCCAGTTCTTTAAGGTCGTCCCATTGTTGTTTGGTCTCGTCGATTTTGGCTTTGATTTTGGTAACTTCCGGATTATTGACCTCGATGAGTTTCTGTCCGGCGTCGATGGTGGAGAAGACGCGACTCTCGCTGGTTGTTAGGCCAGCCAAGAAGTTGTCAAATATCTGGATAAGCAATTCGACGTGCTCGACGTCACGGCCGTAGTCCTCGGAAGCAGCAACGGTTGTCTGGTCGCTGATCCATTCTATGACTTCATCAGCTTGTCTCAAAAACTTGTAGAATTCTTCGCTCTCGAGCAACCTCTTGAGTCTGTATTCTTTGAGCTTTTTCAACTCGACGAATCTCGCCTCGATTTCCGCTTGTTTCTGGCCAATGTTTTTGCTGTCGAAATGATTTCTGTTTACCAGACCGTCGGACAACTTTTTGAGGTTCTCGACAGTCCCGTCGAATGCGGAGAGATCGCGTTCGATGCCTTCCAACTTTTTCAGCAACGATTGAACGGAATCTTCGTCTTTGCCGTAATCGACGGAGGTCAGTTGTGGATGTTTTTCCTTGATCCATTGTTCAGCTTCGGCGGCTTCGGCATAAAACATTTGAGACTCGACGGCGTCGAGGAGGCGGAGCTTTCTAACGCTTGCCAAGTCTCTCAAGTGAATCAAACGTTTTTGTAAATCTTGCGATAGCGTTTCTATCTTTTCGGAAGCAAAATGTCCGCCACGAATCATGGCGGAAGCTCGACTCGCGAGAGACGATACGACGGGCTCTCTGGATATCAGTTCAGCTTCGAGAGTCTGATGTTTTTTCTGGAGCCTTTGGACCGTCGTTAGAGAATTGCCAAGGTCGTCGCTCGCCGCGAGATGCTCTTTTTCCGTCAGCCAATGCAGCTCGTCCTCGACGTCCCGAACGAATTGATGCAAAAGTTTCGCATCTTCGAGATTGTCCCGACGAATTTGGATCGGCTCTTGGAGGCTGTGATATCTGGTGATCGTGGCTGACGCTCTCTGCTGTATTTCGTCTCTCATAAAGTGTTTTGTCCTCTGGAAACTTGCCGCGGTCTCTTTGATCGACTCGCAGGCTTCGTTGTGGCCGAGTACGTCGTTCTCGAGGTTCGTGTGTCGTTTCAACAGATTCGCTACGCTAGACAAATCTTTGCCATGATCTTCCGATTGCAATTGAGTCTCGATCTCGTCCATCCACGTTTCAAATTCGTCCAAAGTACGTCCGAACAAAAGAGCTTGATACGCATCGTTCAAACGATTTTTCTTCAATTCGCTCGTTTCCTGCAACACTCGCCATTCTGTTTCCAACTCTTCCAAGCGGTCCTGGATCTCTTTTGAGGCGTAATGATTGTCCTCGATTAATTGTTCGCCTTCGGCAACGACTGCGCCGACTCTTCCTCTGTTGGCGGTCAGTTCGCTCTCAAAGGCAACATGTTTCTGTATCTTGCTCTGCAGATTAGTCGAGTCGCGATAATTCTCGTCAGCGGCGACTTGCTGTTTTTGGTGTAGCCAACCCTCGACCTCGTAAATATTGCGCAAAAATTCGTGGAGTCGTTGGCTCTCCAGGAGTTTCTTTTTCCTCGCAGCGGAGCTTTCCTTCAGCCTATCGCGTCTCGCACAAACCGCAGACAATCGTTGTTCGATCGATTTGACGTCGGACGGTTTTTTGGCCAAAATAACCGAAGCAAACGTTTCCAACTCGTCGACACGTCCCAATTGCGACGCAAGCATCTTTTCGAATTCTACGTGTTTCCGTAAAAGCGTCTCGACTCCCGAGAGCGATTCTCCCAGGTCGTCGTTGTTCAGGAAAGCTTCCTTGGTAGCGAGCCAGCTGTCCGAGTGATCGGCTTGTTCTTTAAACTGCTGCAGATTGTAAGCTTGCATTAATTTTTCCCGACGTTCTACCCACGCCTGGCAAAGCCCATCACGAAGATTTTCCAAGTGATCGAGACTCTCCTTGACTTCGGGGTGTTTCGAAACGAGTTTCTTGCCGTGTTCGTGAAGTGATTTTATCGCATCGTTTCGGCCGTCGATCTCGGCTTTGCGTTCCTGGTGAAGTTCCAGCAACGCTTCGGCCTCGGAAATTGTAGTGGGAGCCTCGGACTCGTTCATTCGCTTTATTGTGTCAGCCACCCAGACCTCGATCTCGTGTAAATCAGCCTGGAACTTGTGGAGCGTGTGAGCTTCGCTAAGGACGTCACGACGATGTTGCGTCAGATTCAAGAGCTCGTCCCAGTTGGACTGGAGCTCGTGGAGCATTGCGTTTATTTGCGGAGCATTTTCCAAGTATTTGTCCGATAATTGTTTAGCCTCGGCTTGGTGTTCCTTGAGTTTGCCTTCGATCGCGGTCATGTCGCGTTCCATGGCCTCTTGTTTCCTCTGGAGCTGCTCAACGCCCGGTAAATCTTTGCCAATGTCGGTGGTGTTCATGGCCAGTGACTTTTCAATGACACGTTGACTCGTGTCGTCGATGTCACGGTTGAAAAGATGGATTTCCAATGCGCCGGCAAGAATTTCGCGGTAGGCGCTCAACGCGCCTTGCAAGCCTTTCCATTTGTCGTTGAAATTGTCTCGTCGCTGCTGGATTCCTCTGGATTCATCGTCGTGTCCTTGTTTTATAAGTTTGTCCGCGAGTGCGTTGATCGTTTTGATTCTGGCGTCGTCGACTCTCATGTCGCTGTCGACGTCGTCCAGTTTCCTCTGGAGGCTCAAGCAATGCTCGTAGTCTTTGCCCGTGTCGCCGGCCTGCACCATCATTTCTTTGTCGCGAATCCAAGCCTCGATCTTCTCCACTTGATTGTTGAATTCCAATATGTCTTGTGCCTCCTCGAGGCCTCTGCCGCGGTTACCGGAAATGAGGAGGAGCTTTCGCCACGCGGCGTTCAAGTGTTCGAGCTGTTGGCGAATTTCCGTGCTTGAGGAATGTTTGTGCGCCAAGAGAGTTTCTCCCTTGGCTTTGATCTCCTCGATTCTGCTCTGGTTAGCCGCCAACTCGGCCTGGAAAGCTTGATGCTTCTGTAACTTTTTAATCTTGTCTTCGAGGCTCGAGACTTCGCCTTTGGAGGCTTCAGCTTCGAGTTTCTTTTGCTTCTCGTCGATCCAAGATTCGGCCTCGCCGACGTCGCGGACGAATTGCGCGTGGAGCAAACTCGCTTCCAGGCGTTTTCTTCTGACCTCGCACAGATCGCGAACGCGAGCTCGTTTCTGTACAACTTCGCTGACTCTCCTGGCGATCGTTCGCGAGTCAAAGTGATTTTGAGCCAAAAGCTTGTCACCGTGTTCCTGCAGAGCGGTCAATTTTTCCTCCTGCGTTACCAGCAGCTTTTCAAACTCGTTGTGCTTTTTCACTTGGACGTCGACCTCCTCCACGGAAACTCCCAAGTTGTCGCCGCTCAGTGCGGCTTCCTGGCTCGTCGACAAGTTGTCCAACTGTTTCGCATCTCGCAGGAAGAAATGGAGGTCGATCAACTGATCCAGACGAACTTTTTTCTGCTGCCAAGCTGTATGCAACTTTTGCCTTTCCTCCAGCAACTGATTGCATTTTTCTTCGACTTCGGGAGCTGCGTAATGTCCCGTTTGTACCATCGCGTCTCCGAGGTCGAGCACCAACCGGAAACTGTCTTCCCGGGCTTCGATCTCGCTCTTCAAAGCCTCGTGCTCTGCTTTCAACATCTGAGCGCTCGCCGCGTCCCGAACTTTGTCCTCGGTTGACATGGTCGCCCGAAGACCAGCCGCCCAGTTCATAAGATCCCTCACTTGAGTGAGAAACCTCTGGAGATCGCAACTCGCTTGCAGTTGGTCTCTCCGGTGAGCTGATCGTTCCTTCAACTCTTCCCAGTTCGCGATGACAATTTGTTGCTGCTGATCGATGTGTGCGGCGTTGTTGCCCGGATACAAAACTTGCAGCCTCGAAGCATCTTCGACGAGAACCTGGAGCTGAGCCTCAAGGGCAACGAGATCGTTCTCGAAGCCTTCGTGGCGTCTGATCAGCGCCAGCACGGAATTCAAATCACGACCAAGATCTTCCGGCAGCGCTGCTTCCTTTTCCTGGATCCGCGACAAAGCTTCGGCCACGTCACGATGGAAACGATGAATTTCCCCGGCCGCTTGCAATCGCTGCTCGCGATGACGTATCAGGCCGAGAAGATGCTGCCAAGATTCGCTGTGTCATCGAAAAAGGAACAAAAAATAGAGTCAAGGATTTTCCAAATTTTCGGTAAAACTCGGAGAAATGTTAGTGAAAAAAAGAACGTGCGAAGGGAGAAACGTGCAACGAACATCCACGGGAAACGGAATTCCCAACTCGCGATTCCGTTCCCCAGCAATAAGGACGGTGGTTACACACGACAATGTTGCCCTGTTAAAAGCATAGGAAAATCAAAAATGATTATAATTCAATGAAATTTGGTGAGCATACTCTTGAGTATTAAATATGAATATACAGATTTTTGAAAATATTTCTTCCACATAGTTTTCGAGTAACTCAACACTAGAGTATACATGCATAAGCATAGGATTCAGATAGATATAAGTATATGTTTTGCATGTTGTAAACTCAAATTACTCGACAACTATGTAGACAAAAAATGGTAAAAAAATTTGTGTCATCGTATTTGATGCTAGATAATTTTATCACCAAATTTTATTAAATCCTTATCACATTGTCGTGTGTAGTGTCGTGCCTCCTTAATACCGGATCGTGAATAATTTTGCAGACGCAAACATCAGTTTTCCAATTTTCCATCTACTCGCTACAAACTACGTGTCGGAATTCTATAAAATAAATAATTCACAGACGAACGATGTATCCAACGTGATGACATGGTCGATGGGAGAAAAAAGATTTTCATTCTA
Source organism: Campopleginae sp. 14b (assembly GCA_030522525.1). Lineage (NCBI taxonomy): Eukaryota > Metazoa > Arthropoda > Insecta > Hymenoptera > Ichneumonidae > Campopleginae sp. 14b. The sequence continues at coordinate 32,218 of JAPYYS010000248.1, forward strand.
TCACCAACTTACCGCATGTGCTGATGCTGCTTGCGCACTTGTACGACAGGGTCATCATCATCATCACCATCACCATCACCATCATCATCATCATCATCATCATTAGCACTATCAAAAACGTAAGGTTAGAAGTGAATGTTATCCCAGGCACCGATTCAAAAACTACTGCGTTCTACTGACAGCCGGAAACTCCTCGTTCACCCGAAAAATTAATGCTCAAGAGATAAATGTACTGTCGTGTGTTAATCGAAACGTTATATGTGAGAGAAAAACCGCATTCGACGTTCTACAGTGGTAAACAAGATTTTTCATGGTAAGATCAAGAAATGCCAATCCAAGGAGGCTGAATGATTGGGAAAACACTCACCCGAGCTGCTCCTGGCGTTTTTCAATCTCCTGGATGTAAGGACTCTCGTTTGCGATCAATTTTCTCGCCAAATCTTCGCACTGATTGAATCTTTCGGAGCCAGCCTCGATGCGATGTTTGAAATCGTTGAATTTCGCCTGGAGGATAAGAAGATGTTCGTAATCTTGACCGTAGTCCTCGGACGCTGCAGCTTGTTCTTGTTCCTTGATCCATTGCTCGAGTTCCCGGCTCTCAAGGAAATACTCGTGACGATACATGCTCTCCATCAATCGTTGCTGTCTCGTTGTCGCCAACCTTTGCAGCGCTCGCATTTGTTGAGCAATCGATTGTTGCTTGTTGGCAATGGCTTTGCTGTCCGGATGTTTGCCGTTTATCATCGCCGTCGCCGTGTGTCCCATTTCCGTTACAATTCCATTGTAAGTGTCCAACTCGAGTTCAACCGCTTTGTGCTTCGTTAATAATTTCGTTGCTGCGTCGCGGTCTCTGCCATAATCTGTGGAGCTCAGCATGTCGTTTTTCTCACTCAGCCAACCCTCGACCTCACCAGCCTCGAAGAAAAACTCTTGGGCACGCAGTGACAGGTCGAGTGCGCGGCTGCGCTCGCCAGCTTTATCCTGCAGATCTTTCCACGCATTGTCGAGCTCGTCGCACAATTCTTGTATCTGTCAAAATTTCAAAAAAACTTTTGTTACTCGATATTTCCACCATGTAAAGTTATTTTTTTCACTAAATAGTGGCAGCTGATGCGTTATGTGCACATGCATGCTGAAAAAAGATCACAAATTATAAAAACACAACGATTAATTTAGTAAAATTATAGTTGTCGTTATTAAAATTAAGAAGGTTGACTACACACGACAATATGATAAAAATTTGATAAAATTTGGTGATAATATTCTTTAGCATCATATAAAATGACACAATTTTTTTTCCATTTTTCGTCTACATAGTTGTCGAATAATTGGAGTCTTTAATGTGCAAAAGATATATCTATATATATATATATATATCTGAATCCTATGCTCATGCATGTAAACTCTAGTGTTCAATTATTTGAAAACTATGGCGAAAAAAATGTTGAAAAATTTGTATATTCATATTTAATGCTAAAGAGTATGCTTATGGCGAAATTATTCTGTGTGTAGCCACTCTTTTTAATTTCAGAAACTCTGTAAAACAAACAATGCAAAACTGTGATTAACTCTCCGTAGACACACATGAGTCTGGGGCGTCCTGTCGTTTTCTTTTCTGTACTCGGACTCTTTAAAAAAATTTGAGAAAATTCAGAAAAATAGTTTCGGATTTATAGAATATTATTTATTATTATTCTTATCTTATGGTAATCGATATAAAAAACGAGAAATTCATGCAATTCGGTAAATGGGCAGAATACTCAGACCCATGCGTGTCTATTGGGGGTTTATTTCAGGAAACCTCGTTTCCTTGAATTTCGAATAACTAAGGGAATGGGGACGTTTCAATTCCACTCAGTTTCCTTGTCCTGTGGAATTTTGGGTTAATACTTGGGGAAAACGATGAAAATCGCCTCGATTACGAAACTCGGCCATGAAAACTGTGTATAAAATGAAATCACAAAATAAACGAAGAAACGTCAATGCTAAAGGTGCAAAAATAAATCGACGACGGCGTGACACTGACTCGCTATTGTTAAACGTCAGAAAAACACTTTCTTTTCGTTTTTTTTTTCATGCATCTCTCGGTCTTACCTCTGGGGAACGACAGATCTCGTAGGTGCTGCGTCTGTGCAAAAATTGTATTTTCTTATACCCGAAGGTCAGAATTTAGACATGGAAAGTGGCGAGAACGAGTGCGTGTAGATGCGCACGACCACAATATAGAAAAATTTGGTAAAAATATGAAAAAGCTGTGAGGAATTAAAATTCTGACCTTTTTTCGTTCCGGATGCACTTGGTCGATGAGCGTTTGTCCGGACATCAAAGTCTTGTCAATCATCGGCTGATGCCCCGCGATCTCAGCCTCGAATTTCTTGTGTTTTTTGTGCAAACTTTGAGTCTGATGCAAATTTTGACCGAGCATCGTTGACGATGCTTGGGGCAAGTGATCTTTGATCCACTGGAGTTCGGCGTCGAGCTCAAAACCGAATTTGTGGAATCTCAGACTCTCTTCCAGAGCCTCCCGCCTCTTCCTTGCAGGTTCTTTCAAGCTACGGAATCTAAAACCAAAAAGGAAGAAATTGTAGAGTTAAATTTTGACACAATTGAAAAAAAATATTAAAAAATGTTGGACTGACTTTCTTTGAGTAGCTTGGCTACTGTCCAATATATTAGCAGCATCGAAATGTCCCTCGTGAGCCATTTCCTGTCCCATGGCGACGAGATCATCGACCTTTTGTTCCCACTGTCCCATGTCAGTCTCTAGAGTTTGATGTTTTTTGAGTAAATCTTTGCAGCTTCGGAGGTCCGTACCGACGCGTTTGCTCTGCAGAGAATTTTCGATTTCTTCGAGTTTCAAGCGCGCATCTTCCATCGTGCGATTAAAACCGTGCTGGGATGCCGCCTGTCGTAATCTGCTTCCTTTCTCCAGAGACAATGCGACGAGACGATTCCACTGATCGTTCAGATCCTCGAGAGTTTTCCCGACGTCACGGGACCGATAATTCTCCTCGGAAATCAAAGCTTTTCCGGCTTTGTTTACAGCTCTTAGCTGTCCCTCGTTGGCACGTAATTCCCTCTCGAAAGCTTCGTGCTTTTGGAGCTTTCTCTCAAGATTATTAAGGTCGCGATAACTCTCGTCCGAGGCGATTTTCATTTTATCGCCCAACCAGTCACGCAAGTCGTCCACCTCGGCTGAGAATTGTTGATAGTGCTCGGAGGCCTTGAGAGCGGCTCGTCGCCCTTGAGCAGCTTCTTTGACAGCAGCTCGTCGTGCCATGACTTGATTTCTTCGATCGTTGATGTAATCCTTTTCGTAGTGATTCTGGTGGATGAGGCGATCGGCAGTGTCGCTAAAAGCTTTCATTCTGTCGTCCTGAGCATGGAGAGTGTTTTCGAATTTTTCGTGTTGTTTCAAAAGCGCCTCAACGTCGTCCAGCGATTCTCCCAGGTTGGTAAAGTCCAAGAAGGCTTGGTGTGAGCTGGTGGTCGCTTCGATCTGATCAGCTTCGCGATTAAATTGTTGCAGCTCGAGACACTGACAGAGCCAGTCCTCTTTGTCGTTCCAGTCGGACGTGACGGCCTGATAGAGGCCGCGAAGTTTGTCCAGACGCTCGCGAACTTCGACCAAGCCAGGATTTCTGTTTAACAATTGATCGCCGAGTTGTTCAACTTCGCGGAATTCGTCCTCCCGCGTTTTTATCTCTTCACCGAGCTCCGTGTGGTTTTTTCGCAACTGTTCGGCCGTCGCGACGTCCCGGACCGGCTCCTCGGCTTTCATTAGCTCTTGGACATCCGTCGCCCAGTTTATCAAGCTCTTTGAACTGTTCATGAATATTTGCTGGCCGACCGCATCCTCCAAACGCGATCTTCGCTCTTTCGCTTTCGTTTGAACTTTGCGCCAGAGATCCTTGATCTCGTTCTGTCGGGCGTTGACGTTGTCGTGCTCGTTGGGATAAGAACTTTTTACACTGTTCGCCAATAAATCAACTTTCCTGACTTTCTCCTCGACCGGAGCCAATTCTCGCTCCAAATGTTGATGGCGACGCTGCAATGCTTGGACAGTCTTCAAGTCGGGGCCCAACTCCGCGGTGTCCAGTTGAGTGATTTTCTCGAGCATCCAATCGTGCGCCTCGTCGCATGTCCGATTAAACAATTCGACGCTCGATGCGCCTTCGAGACTCTTTTCTTTTTGGGCTTTGAGCCAATTGAGGTGATGCCATGATTGATGGATGTGTCTTTGTCGAGCCTTGACTTTGTCGAGTTGGCCATGGCCTTGCTGGACAAAATCTTCGACAGCGGCATCGATGGCTTCGACGCGTTTGCCGGACGCGGAAAAATCTGTGAGGAATTTTTCGTATTTTCTTTTGGCCGTTTCCACGTTGTCCTTGGAATCGTCGGCTCGCAACATTTTCTCTTTGTCCTTTATCCACTTTTCGAAATCGTCGCATTCGCGATAAAATCCGTAAAGCCTTATCGCATCTTCGAGGAGCGCGTGCCGTTTCGCTGCCAGTTTTTGAAGCTCGTCGTAAGTGTCGTTTATTCTCTTTTGTCTTTTTTCGACGTTGTCACTGTCGTTGATGGTTGCTCTTCGTTTCACCGGCTTGACCGCCGATTTGATGGATTTTACGCGCCTCACGGGAATTACTTGATTCACCATTTTTGTTTTCTTTACTCTCTGCGTGACGCGGACTTTTTCTGGTCTTTTAACTTGAACCTGGATGACCTTGGGCTCGATCTCTCGGACGTAGTTCGCCGGCACGAAGCCGTCAGCACCGTCAACTTTTCGTACGTTCCACCAGTCCGGGTTTGTCTTGTTGAGAAGAAACATTATCTCACCTTTTGTCATTTGCATCCCTTGGCCGCTGAACGGGTAAAGACTTTTGACCTGGGGAACGAGACGTTCCTCGATAACTGTCCGCGGCTCTACTCGCTCGATGATCTCGTCGACCCACTCGTCTTGCGGCACTAAACGCACTTCTTTGCTCCATTCCTCCTGCTCCAGCTCGGCAACGGGCTCCGGATCTGCAGACAATTCCAAGGTCGAAATGCCCGCCTTGATGAGCTTCTCGGCTTGGACGTTCAGCGACTGCACGTCGCCCTTGTACGCGTTCAACTCGCCCTCGAGGTCCTTGTGCCTCTGCAATAAAGCCTGAGCGCTCGGTTCGTCGATCCCGTAATCCTGAGAAGCGACCAGGGCCATTTTTTCGTTCATCCACGAATCCGCCTCGTTCGCGTCGGTATAATACTGAAAAGCTTCAGCCGCATCTTCCAATTGTTTTTTCCTTAGAGCGGCCAGTTCCTCAAGGACTCGCCAATGTTCCTGTAGAGAGTCGATGCGATTTTGAATCTCCAAGGACGAGGGATGTCCGTCGGAAATGAGTTTTCTGCCAGCGCTGCAGAGCTGCTCGGACTTGGGTCTCCGGACTTTCATCTCGTCCTGCAGGGCTTTGTGTTTTTGTTGCAAAGAAATGACAGCTCGTAGATCCTTAGCCGATATTCCGGCTTTGCAAATTCTCTGCTTCTCAACCAACCAGGATTCTTCGTCCTCGTGGTCTTGGAGAAAGTGGAAAAAGTTGCGAGCGTCCTCGAGCCGAGCTTTTCGCTCTTTGCTGTTCTCAACGAGCTCGTCGTACGCGGCGTTCAGAGTCTCCAGTTTCTTTTGCAGCAACGGAGCTTCTTTGCTCAAAGGTTGAGTCAAATGTTGAGCCGCTTGTCTGCCCAATCTTCTTTGACTCTCGCCCAATGCGGTCACTTGCAATTCTTGGAGGCTGTGCTTCTGCAGCAAATCCTCGACCCCCAACAAATGTGGACCGACGTCGGTGCTCTGGAAATTTAATTGCAACTCCTGGATCGTCGCCAACGTCGTATCGATTTCTCTCATCAAACTCATCAGCGAACACAAAGCTGTTAAATTAACTTTGTGATGATCCAACAACGCCAAGAGATCTTTCCACCTCTGGAGCACTTCGTGCTCGCGCCCTTGTACTCTTTCCATCCCGTGATAATTTTCTCTCACAAGTTCTTCCGACATATTTGTTAAATCGTGGAAACGCTCCTCTCGAGCGAGGATGTCGGCGCTTATCGCTTCGTGCTTCTTCACCGTTGCATCGATTTGTGCGAGGTTGCTGCCGTAACGAGGATCCGACAATACTTGGATCATTTCCTTAAGGTATCCCTCCCGCAATACGCTTTTTTTCTCAAACTTGTAATTCAACTGCTCGAGGCGCTCTTGACGTAACAATTCCGTGCGCAATGCAACCTCTCGCCTGTGCTCGGCTCTCTCGAGCTCGACCCAATTTCTCTCGATGTCGTGCACCAACTGGCCCTCCTGAGGTATAAACGCCGGTTGATTCAGCGACTTCAATTGCGTGTTTATGTGAAAGTAAAGCGCCTCGATTTCCGAACGCTCCTTATATTTCGGAGGCTTCTCCACCGTCCGATATTGCTTGAAGCCCAATAGTTCACGCTGAATCCCTTCCAGCGAGTTCGGAAAGTTACGATTCTCCAAAACTCCGATTTTCATTTTTATCCACTCGAGCAAGTTCGTCGTTAATTTTTCGTAATGGACTTTCATGTTGTCGGCGTCCATCATTTGTCCAACGATCTGCAAATAAAAAAAAAGCAACGAAATTTCTTTATTTATCGTCGATAATTTGAAAATTTGAAAAAATTTGGTTTTTTTATATTTTTTTACGTTTGCAATTCTTTTTCCGCTCTTGATTTCGTTTTTCATTCTGGCAAATGTGTGATAGTAGGAAGCCACGTAAGTTATGATCGATTTTTCGTCCGGCCTCTGCGTGTCAACGTCCTCCGCGTCCAGAAGACGAGGGATCCCCAGCTCCGAGTTGGCCACGTCAAACGCATAATTGAGATTGTCAATGTGTTTGCCCTGGCCGAGCTCCGACCAATTGACCAGGTCCGGTCTGTGGGCGTGGATGAGGGCGTTGAATCCGAGACCACTCCGCCAGGAACCTTAAAAAATAAATTCGGGAATTTTTACACATGTTTGTCGAACAAAAATTAACCAATGCCTCATTGTTATTTTTTTTTTTTTTTTACCTGTAAAGTCCTGGATGTTGACTTCGGGATAGCCATTCGTCTTTCTTTGGCACCAGAGTAAAAGAGCATCCTTGGCTGACTTTTTCTCACTGCTCTCGTCCTCCTCGTCGATGTCGATCTCGATTTCCTGGATCTGGAAACGCAGAATTATCGTCCAAATGAGCCCGAGTATGAGTCGCGGATTTCCATCGACGATGTCCTCGGCTCCGATGCTCTCCAATCGCACCTGCCATAAAAAAAAAAACATTCAGTGCTCAGAATTATTGAACAAACTCGTTCAAAATCACAAAAAAAAAAAAAAAAAAAAAAAAAAAAAAAATCAAATTAAATAAAAAAAAAAATTCTTTACATTTTAAATAAAATTTTATATTTAGTAAATTTTTTTTTTCATCTTCAAATAAATTTCCTTGGCAAATATATCCTCGAGGATTTTCTGCGGCAGGATTATTGAGCTTGGAAAGTAGGAAATTAAGGAGGATGACTAATGGCGAATGACGTTTGCGAATATTTATAAATAAAAAGAATGAGAAAAATGTTATTTGATCGAAACATCTCGAACGTCGGTGACTGTGCTCGAGAGAAAAAATCGGAATTAAGGAAGATGACTAACGTCGAATGACGGCCAAGAGACTGGAATGCTCCAGGCACTCACCAAGAATCATTGTGCACTTGTCATTGGAAAGTGCCATGTGTTTTTTATCGCAGCTAATTCTGACACTTGAGGTTGTGGCAAAAGAAAAAAAAAAAGAATTTTCTCGCAACGGTAAAACCGTTTGAACCGTTGGTTCGAAATATCTCAAACCAAACATTGCATTCACCTTTCGTTGGCTACGAGAACGTCAAAGTAATTACATTGTATATATCATTATAATATCGCGTACGATCGTATTACGCGAGTTTCTCGACACAGTCATTAGTTTATTTACGTCGATGTGTCGCAATCTCCGGAATGCAGTATTTATCAAGGACATTGAGAAAATTATTTTTCATTTGCTGAAAACGCGATGATACTTTTCGAATAAAAATAAACAATGGACAAATATTTTTATCCCCGACAGAAAAAAAAAACAAAGCAAAGAAATTCTTTTCTTCCAGTTGAAATTTTCTTGTCGACATGAAATTTTTATAAATTTCTCAAATCCCAAAACGCCAGGAGCAAAAATACTGAAGAATTGTAAAGAATTAGCGAGTGTTGAATAATCGAGATCTCGTTCATCATTCTTACGAGGTTTTCGATCGTTTTAAAATTACGAGGCGTGCCGTTTAATCCGTTATACGGCACTCGTTCGCCTTCGAGTCGGCCACTGCTATTTCGTGCACTCTCAAACGCTTCGCAGAGTTCGTTGCATATTAAGTACACATTATGTATACACAAGTGTGTGAGGGTCGAGCGAGCATTAAGCTGTATCGAAACAAGTGTATAAACCCAAGAAATTCATTGAGCTACATTATCGAATCGTTTTTACAATCTTTAGCACCAACAAACCGATTATTTAATTACTTAATTATTTATTATTCAATTACAGAATAATTATTCTTGCACCTGACATAAAAAATCGGCAATCTAAGAAACAGAAACAGGAAATAACCGTTCGTTTTAAAAAATAAACATCAATGGGTCGCTGGATTCATTGATTTTATCAAATTCTTCAAAAACGCAAAGATTTTTTTACAAAATTCCACGAAATTAGAGACAAAATATGAATGAGAATTATCCAAATAGAACTTTTCATTTGAAAAAAATACAAAATGAAGTAAAATTCATTGATCGCTTATAAACGAATTAATAAATTACTCCAATATTTATTATTTTATAACAGCATTAGGAGAAAATTGTTTTAAAGAAATTCGTTTTGTTTAAAAAAATAAAAATCGCAATGCCAGGCTGGATTCATTGGTTTTATCAAATGCTTCGAAAAATCAAATGTTTGTCCACAAAATTCTCGAAATTTGAGACAAAAACTGACTGAAAATTATCCGAATGGAATTTTGAATCCAAAAAATACAAAATACAGTAAAATTCATTGATCGCCTATGAAAAAATGATTCAATACTCGATTATTATCAATTTTTTTCATAATGGGAAAAATTTGTTTACAAGGAATCCGTTTCATTTAAAAAAATAACAATTCATGCGACTCGCGATTCCTTGAAATAATCGAAATCTTCGAAAAAGCAAAGATTGTTCTACAAAATTAATAAAATTCGAGACTAAAAATGAATAAAAATGATCCTCTTGGAATTTTTCAGAGAAAAAAAATGCAAAATGGAGTAAAATTTCTTGCAGAGAAGTTAGGCTCTTTGGTACAAAATGGTCTGCATTGACCGGTGCATGAGACTGAAGCTCATACTGATTAGAATGTCTCTCACATTACGCAAAGAGTAGGTTGGTGAGTTGTTGAGCTTCGTAAAGGAAAGACGAAGTGGAAAAAGTGAGCAGGGGAAAAAGACGAAGAACGGTGTATGATAATAAAGAGTTGCGTCGATGCGGAATTAGTCCGGTATGCGACTCCTACGTGGCCAGTCATTTTTTTCTCATATCTTCGCGTGGTTTTTCTTCTCTATGATGCGGACACCCTGTATACAGCGATCGCGGGTGAACGAGCGAGCTATTTCTACCGCATCGGTCAGTGCACGCTAATAATTGTGGCGAGGCATCGAACCACGTACATATTTCACGATAACAGAGTGTAACGTGTTGAAAAAAAAAAAAAAAATGTATCGCTGGAGGAAACGAAGAGAAAAAAATCGGCAGGTGCGTTCGTCAACTTTTCGACGTTTCAAAACATTTTCTTTCCTATCAGACCCAGTTCTGAGCTGAAAATCGGAGACTCACGATGTCTTGTCACTTTACAAATGACGAAAAAAAAAAACAAAATCAATTCTTCACTCATTATCGTAACTTTGATCGTAGAAAAATGGATCATTCGACTTTTCCAACGAAAAGTTGGCCAAGAGCCAATTTTTATTGGCTCCGTTCCGATAAACTGTCCAAAGAATTTCCAACAAGCCAGACACGATGTGGAAAGACAGTGAAGAAATCATTGGATTTCGTAAAAGTTGATAAAATTGATTTATAATGATGATTCGATTTTCACGATCGATTTTGGTTGCTTAATTGAAAGGAGGCTATTGGAGGATGTAAACGAATTTAGATGTTTAAATCTATTGGAATAACCGTTCGTCTTTGGCCACACGCACGCACACACAGGTCTCTATCTCTTTCTCTTTTCGCCGAGTCGTTAACTCGAAGTGAACGCGTGTATAGCGGTTCTCTCGATTCTCGTATAATACAGAGGCCCGTGAGCCACGTATACACGAAGATTCACACACTTCGAAGTGAGATTGTGAGCGGAAAACAGTCGCATTGCATCGGCAGCACCCGCGGGCACCCCGTTTGCATTCTTGGCGAGCTACGGAATGTCGATCGATCCTCTCTATACGAGAAAGAGAAAGAGACCCAAACAAGGACAAAAAGAATCGTGCAAAATATAATGATTTCTCGAGCGGAGAGAATTTCGAGTAATGGAATGGAAAATTAACGAGTCAGAGATTCACTAACACGAGTAAAATTCATGCTCTTCTCAGAAAATCGTTCAACCATAATTGCAACTTGAAAAAAAAGCCAACGAGACGGAAAAAAATAAAAATACAGGCAAAGGCCAAAAATTAAATTTTTGATAAAAAAAAAATCATTTTTTTTTTTATTATGAAAAACTCCGGAAAAATAAGGTCAAGGGAGACGGATTATTATTCGAAGGGTTAGTGAATTAAGTGTTACACGATAGTAGATTGAATGTGAGCGATGAATATCGTGGGAAGCACGTGCGACTGGAGAAGATAAAATAAGAAAGAGCGAGAGAGAGAGAGAGAGAGAGAGGGGGGGGGGGGGAGAGAGAGGAAAGAGCGAAGAGACTGGGCCGTTCTTGCCGGGCTCCTTTACACGAGATACCGTGAATGGTTATAGAGTACAAGGTTGTACTCCCGGTGCACGTTTCCTAAGGAGAAGAAAAAGGGTGGAAGGGGAAAGAGGCATAGAAAGAGGCCGCGAAGAAGCTTCCACATCGTGGCAGGGAGAAGATTCCTCGTGGAGGAAGCGTCCGTTATGTCCGTTGGTGCAAAACACTCCCCTCTCTCTTGCCTCTCCTTTGCCTCATTATTTCATAAGTCTCGTCAACTTCCTCGACAACCTCGTCCCCCTTCCGTTCTCATCCGGAAGTATGACCAAATCGACAACAGCAACAAATGCGCAAAAAAAAACATTGAGTCGAAAGAGTCGATTGTGTTTTCTCGAAATTAATTCTCCAGACTTCCTGGCCGATAAATAAACGAGAAAAAAAAACACACACACATTTTTCTTAGAATTCATTTTTTTTCTAAATCGCCAACTCGATAATAAAGCTCCGACTCACACACTCACGCAATTTTGTACACCGTCTTTTTCCTGATCCACCTTTTTCATATTCATCGACATCTATATCTATGACCGCGCACGTATGCATGGAGAACAGTGCAAACAAACGAAAAATCATTGCATCATCGTCGAGCAAATACTGAGTCACTCTCGAGAATCTCAGATCGTAGTATCGTGAGCGCTTCCCACATGAGAAACTGAGAGCTCGACATGAACAAAAAGAGACACACTTTCGGACTTCCAAAACATCGAAACTTATTCGTCACGAGATTGAGAAAAAGAAATGAAAAAAAAAAATACGAGGTTGCAGTTTCTGAGTGGAAAGAATTGAAAAATCAATAATTCCATTCGAGCTTCGATGATTTTTTCAATTTCGTCGAATTATTGATAATCGTTTGTCCAATTAGAACTTGCAGCTTGGCTCGTTCGGTGGAAAGGTTCCAAGGAGAAGTGAACGAACTTTGTATTGAATGGGGAACTTTCAAATGTGACTGTTCGATGATAGAATCTCGAGTGTAAGAAAAAAAAAGTCTCGAGACCGAGTGGATGGTTAGGAACACAGAGCTGGTGTGTTCGTTGTGAGAAACGATTATAGATTTGGGATGACGAACTCGTAAATTGCTTCTCGAGTGTATATGCCGGAGAGTTCGTTATTCGTATTTCCTTCGAGAGTACAAAACGTGCTCTCGATTCTCGTCTTATGCTCGAGCCTCGAGTTAAGAGTCTCTTTAATTAACGAGAGATTATCACGGAGTGGAGAGAGAAGGGCGAAGGGGGAGGGATTTATGGTGCATACATGTGCGCGGTGTAAGCGCATTGAGAAAACTGGACGGTGTTGCTCGAAAAATCTCGAGTATAATAACCGAAAGAGGGATCGGTGAATCAGCCGAGGAGGAAGAAGAAAATTCGAGAGAGAGGGGAAGGAACATCGCGCTTGCCACGGGGCGGAGTTTCGAGGTAAACTCTTGGGATACCAAACGGGGATTCTTATGGCATAAACAGGAAGCGAGTGTGCCGCGATAGCTTGAGTAATCGAGCGGACTGAATGAGCAAAAGAAAAAAAAAACTTTATTTTTGAAAAAAATCGTTTTTCCATTTACGAGAACGACTAGAAAGTAAAGAGGAAGTACAAACTTATCAACTATATTTTACTCAATTTGCAGAAATTAATGCGGTTGGACGATTTTTCAAAAATCTCAGACTCTCGCAAAATTCGAAAAATCATAAAACTGAAACCGTTCAATCGATATTCTCCAAATTCAATACCAACCTTCCTAATACGATAATCTATCCATAAAAAAAGAATCAACAATAAATTCAAAAATTTGCGGAAATTGGAGCGTCGACACCGTTTTTTTGAAAATTTCAAAATGCTGTACGTATTTTTCTAGAAATTCCAACAAAATTCTCAAAGATTGAAGAGCTTGTGTGGATTAACATCGGTGCAAAACGAGAGCCCTGTAGCTGAAACCGTTCTCGAGCTATGAACGTTTGAATTTTACAGTGCCATAACATACACGGCCACAAACACACACACACACACACACATCTGGACATTTTTTCTAGATATGACTTTTCGACGTTTTGGGACATTTTGAGCACATTGACATTGAAATTTGGATAAAAAATGTTTTTTCCAAAAAAAAAAGGGAAAGTTTGAAATGAATACCGAGTCTCTGGATCTTTTCGAGGTTTCCCCTCAACCGGAAACTTGGTGAGCAAAAAATCGATCGGCAAAAAGTTTCTGTGTATTTATTCGAGCAACAATCGCGTTTCTTCTCGTCGATCCTGGACATGCGACAAACGCCCCGAGGTCCTTAAGCCTATGTACTTTTCTCCTTTATTTTCCACAGATATATAGTCCCATTGTATTGTTCTCGTATATACAGGGTGTTCGTAAGTTGTTGGTCAAGATTGAAAGGTCAAAAAGGATGGAGAAGATTTAAGTGTGCTCATTTGTTCGTGAGATTGAAGAAAAATGATGTAAAAAATGTAATTTTGTCTCCCTGTCGAATTTTTGTGAGTATTTTTGAAAGTTTAATGGCTCGGGCGCACAGGGAGGAGGCAACTGGAAGGGAGAGTCTCGGGGATGCATTACGATGGTCTCTCGTGCTTTTGTTTTGTGCACACGTTGGCTAAACCCATAGATCCTTGTATTTTCTTGCTCCCTCTCGTTTCTCTTTTTCTTGATGATCACAGGGAGGCCCTTAATGGTAAAAGAGCAAAGGATCGTCGATACGACAAGGGCATTGTCGTGGCGAGAGCGCCTCGACTCGATAACCAATGAACCCCCACATCGAAAGGATCCGACTCTTTATCCATTCTTCCCCTTTTTTTTCGTCCTTTTTTTTTCTTCATCCTCTCTCTCTCTCTTTTCTCGTGTGGATATGTGCTCAGCTCCGGTTTTATTTCACATCGAGTTTCGCCTTTGCTGTTTTACTCTTGGCCCCACTGCTTCGCTCTCGGGACTCACGGTCTAGCGAGTTTTGCGCGGTCGCTGACCTCTCTCTCTCTCTCTCTCTCTCCCTCTCTCGGTTTCTTCCTCGTCCACTCCTCTCCGGCTCTCAGATTCTTTCTCTCTTTCATTTTTCTCTTCGTCCACGATCCTGTACTTTAAATTTCTCGTCCACCCCCTCGAAGAGAAAAAAGACAATTTAGAATGGAAAAATTATGACGTTCGTTTTCGTTTGGACCGAATCCCCTTCGATCTGCGACCAACGAAATAACATTTTTTTACCACTTTTCGACCAAGTTTACTCGATTTTTCTGGCTCATTGCGATTTTTATGTAACTGTTTTTTTTTTTCTGAGTTTCCCTTACGAGATAAACCCGAAACCTTTTCTTCTATCAATTCCATTCCCACGCTACTGCTCTCACGTCCCAACCACCGCATCAGCTCTTTGCCAATCTCCTCCTGACCTGTCAGCAATTTTTCAAGACCCACAATTCTCACTGGACCCAACGGCATCACTTTCGCCATACTTTCGGGCCTTCAACTTTCTTTTCACGTTTATTCATTAAGCTACTCATTTTCGAGAAGCTAATCACTCGTTCTAGTTTTCAGCTGCTCGACCAGCTTCTTATTTCCTGATCGAGTTCGACCTTCGGTTTCGTCGAGAATCTCGTAATTAACATTTGACTCATTCTCGTCGTTAGTTTCCTCAGATTTTCTTCGATCAGCTAAATTTGCTGTAATCGCGATAAAAAATTCTCGCTATTTAGCGAGGAACTTGATTGTTTTTCTTGTTTTTTTGACTACAATTCGATATTTTTTTTGGCTCTTTGCATTTTTCGAGGATGAAAAATTGGAGAAAATGGTAAAAATAACGTAAATATTTATCAGTTTCGTATGGACGAAAAAATATACAATTTTTTCATATTCATGTGGATGAAAAAAAGGGAGAAAAATGGGAGCTCGTAAAGCTGGAGGGTCATACGCGACAAGGCGGTCACGCGGTGTCCGAGGAACGTAAAACCATTATGTCATAAGCCGCACAGCAAGCACAGAGGCCATTCACGTCAGGAGTTTACACTGCGAGGGCTTCTTCCCTCCTACTCGATTTTTCGCTCCCCCATTATATTCTTTTTCTCGTGTATTTGGCTACTAAAGCACGAAGCTCCGTGCAGTAGCCAAAGTTTGGTCGTATCCGGTTTTTTACGGATCCGTAGAAGCAGCGAAAATCTATGTCGATGATTTTTACGCTCGAGCACAAAAAATCGAAAGCCCAAACATTCCTTCATACGATTTTGCACTCTCTAACGATCGTATATCCTTTTTATTTCTCACCCAGTGCAGGAGAAACAATGAGAATGTCACTTTCGCTTACCTTGGTGTGAAGAAAAGCCAGAGATTTGTTCACGTTCTCGATCTTGTGGACTCGCATACGACCATTGTTAGGCTTTGCCAGCCTCTCACCAGATATTATTTCCAAAAGTTTCAACAGCTTCTTTCCGTCTGCCAAATCCGTAAATAAATCCTCCACTTCCATTCGAACCTGGAGTACGGCAAATCCAAACGTGGGGAAAGTTATTAATTGCAAGAGAATGTGCAAAATCATTGAAAAAAAAATTAAAAAATTAAAAATAAAATAAAACAAAACAAATAAAAAATAATTATTATAAAATGATCCTCTGTCAATTCAGAATACTAGTTTTCACTTTTCCCGCCATCCAACCAATATTGCGGAGACGAAATAGCAAAAAATATATTTATATAATATATTTATTGAAAAAAGAAAACACACACAAAGAAAATTATTTTTTTGGAAGTCGAACAGAAAATGCGAAAAATGAATATTAGAAATGGATTTATGAAATTAGTTTCGACTTTTTCGAGATCTATCGAATATTTTGGAGACAGAATAAAGAAAAATATATTTATATATTACATTGATTGAAAAAATGAAATAACATGATAACTGTAAAAAATAACAATTAGAAAAATTATTTTTTAATTTCTCTTTTAATTTATAAAATTCGTCTCGACTTCTCCTGAGATCCAACGAATATTTCGAGACAGAATGGAGAAAAAAGCATTTTAATATTTTATTATTTTTTTCAATTCAATAATAAATTATATTTTAAGAAATTGAATGAAAAATGTAAAAAAACTAGGAATTAGAAAATCATTTTCTTCTAATATATAAACTTAGTTTCCATTTGTCCGGCGGGCCAATGACTACAACGGAGACGAAATATCGAAAAACATGGATTTATGGTTTTTGTGACTCACTCTGAGAAGAAACGAATTGATCCATTTCGTGAAAGTTTTCTTCTGTATATGGAGTCGTTCTTCCTGCAGGGCCTTAATCCGGCCCTGCTCGAACTTGATGACATCCTCTCTCTGAGTCATTCTCTTTTGTATTTCTGGTCCACCGCGATATCGTTCGTTTCTCGTAGTTCCAGGATACGACGTGAAGCGTCCTCCCGTTGATTGGTAATCCCGATTATAAGTTTGGGTTGTTTGGGGTACGGCGCGATGCCCAAAGCTGGGCTCATACTGCGCCCCTGGAAAGTCGTTATAAAACACACAAATAAGTGAAAGAAAATATATTAAAATTAGCCGGTAATCCATTGAATGAGAAAACCTTCTGGCTCCGAAGTGGAAAAGAATTGAAAACTCCGCTGATAAAAGGCTTTCAAGTTCGCCAAGATAAAACAAAGAAGAACACTCGCAGAAAAATAAACCAAACACCTCTGTTATCTCTCAGACGTTATACTTTTTACCTGCCCACAGAAATATCATTAATTAGCTCGACTATAACCGTTAAACATTATTCGAACTAAAGTTGAGTCGTAGGAGTAAAAAAAAAAAAAAAAACAAAAAAATTCGGATTCTCTGCATACAAGGTGTCCCGGCTGTTGCAATTAATTGCCAATGGAAAAAAATCGATAACGAGTGCTCAGTTTCGTCAGAGAAATACTTTCATCATCAAGATCTCAAAAATCTAAAAAACCACGGAGGTTTAAGTTCCACGATTTTGTTTTGAACTCATTGGATCATCGTGTGATGTTCAATGATTTCGAAAAACCTCGCGCCCGTCTCTATATAAATGTCTTAACAAATAATCGTCTCGTTAGCGATTAGACCAACGTACAAAAATTCTTTCAAGGCTCTTATGTTTTATCTGCTATAGATCTCGCGATGACTATGTAAACAAAACGAGACTCGCGATTTGAGGCTGCTCTCTTCTTTCTGCTCGAGAATTCTTCAAGTGTGACGTATATGAGCTTGCCGCCGTAACGATACGTCTTCGTTCACGGCTGTGTATATCGATATAGAGTGCGTGCGAGTACAAGCGTAAACTCGTGTTTACGAACGCTTCTCTCCTAACAATCGTGTTGCTCGTTAGCTAAACATGATACAACGGACTCTATTTTCTTCCCTCGTCTCTCCCGGTCTCTCCAGCCTACATCGACCGGGGCTCCTTCGTCTTGGAAAACTTCAGGCCTTCCATTTTTAGCTTTGTCCTTTGTCCAGTATTTAAATTCCAATTACGTTGTCAACGGGCGTTCATTTACGACGACGAAAAAATCACGAAGAATATTTAAGCCTGATTCTCTGATCCGGGCTATGCGCGCACTATCACGAGCGCAATTATAAAGGAAAAAAATCTATCAATTCGTGCTCAATCGTTGGACTTTAGTTTTGTAGCAAAAAAAAAAAAAAAAAATCTCATTTTTGATCATTTTTTTTTTCTTTAAATATCGAGGAATAATGTGCGAAGAGGGCCGAACCGAAACGACCCCCAGGGGTTGAGGGTTGAGGTCGATTTTTCTCCAATTGCAAAAAATTGAGAGAGACAACAAAATTTCGACATCAGAATGGAATTTCTCGTTGTATTCGTTTTTCCTCGGTTCGTTAGCCATGCGCTCGGCGTTCCGAGGGTCTCACGGACCCGGTAGAAGTTTTTTTTCAACGCAAAGGCTACAACTACTGGAATAATTCGAATTTTGCGACTTACATTCAACAGCAGGAGGTGCAGGCAAGCATTTTGCGAGAATATCCTCTGAAAAGAAGGGGCAAATAGTTCGAGGCAACGTTGGCGATCGATCATGATTAACAAAGACAAACAACATCGTAATTCACAGGAGAATACGATGCAGGAGTTTGTCTAAATTTACCAGCACCGAAGATTTGTCACTCGGATGATAAAATTTTTTCGTGCTTTTTTTTTCCACGAAGAGATAGTGAAACGCAGACGTCACGCGATTAAACTTATCGCATAATCGATCCACTTGATTCCGTGGAGGGGGGAGAAATATTTGTGCGTTCTGGAAACTCGAGCGGTGTAAATTTTAATGGAAAAAAGTTTCTGACTCAAAAAAAACTGTAAAAAAATGGTGAAATTGAAAAAAATATGAAAAATATGAAAAAATAATTAAAAAATAATTAAAAAATCGTTACCGTATCGATACGACATGGTGGAATTTTTTCCGGCCCCGAGATGTATCGAAAAATATTCCAAATCCAGAGAGAACCGTCAACGAGCACTCGGCAAAAATTTGCCACAGTCCGAAAAAATCATTTTGCAGAAACAACCGTTAAAACAATAATTATAAATAAACAAATAAAAAAATTCTTCACTTTGTCGTTTATCTTTCCACTCGATTTTTCTATCGACACGTTCCCGAGTTAATAAAAATGTTGCATCCGCGCGCTGCAATACAAGCCAGCTTTTTTTTTATGTTTCGGTACGAATGAAACGCGTTTATAACGGCGAGTGAACGAAACTCGAGATGGCAACGTTTGCGAATGATGACACCCAACTGATTCAGCTGTTAGCCAAAGGCCACTAACAGGCCCCTCTCTCTCTCTCTCTTTCTCTCCCATATTTTCTCTCTCTCTCTCTCTTTGTCCCTCTATCTCTTTCCGTTATCATACGCGTAACGTTGCTCTGTATTCTCTCTTGTTATTACACTTTTCTCTCTGCTTCTCCGTCCCTCTCCCGTTGATTGCTGATGTATCGGGTATATGAGATCATTCGAGCGTGTATATCAAAAGAATATATATACAGGTATGAGAATGGCATGTGTTGGTCTCGGGCGCGTGTATTTCGAGTCATTGGCGTAGGAAAAAAAGTGGGCGATAAAAAAACGATAACGAAAGTACGAAAAAAAAAAAATAATTTGAAAGAAAAGCAACGAAAATCGATTTTAAAAAATGCGTTCGAGTCAAAAACGATAACGAATTACAAATAAATTAAAAAATCGAGGGTGAGACTGACTTTAATTTCGTGCAATTAAAATCGAAGGTCAAATCCAAATTCGTCTTGATTGAGAAACAAAAAAATCTGATGCACTGTCAAATCCAAGATACTTGATGAGCGAACGATGAAAAACAATTAAGCGATAATTAACCCCAATAAAAAGTTTAATGCTCGACGGATTAATTAGACCGAGCGAATGGCCGATAAGACGAAGGGACATTGTCCACTCGGAATCTCTTTCTTTTTCCGCGCTCTCCAGCGCCAACGTAAATACATAGACAAATAAGTTGCAGCCATGAGAAACGTTACGATTCGATATACAAAAACAAACAAAAAAACGAGAAAAATCATTGACTCGCCATTTCGCAATTCGAGTCGTCCACCACTGCATTGACGAATACTTTATCTCATACGGAGTTTTACCGATTCCCCATGAATTACACAACGCTCAGAGAGCGGTTTATAGAATAACAAGTTTCCGATTAAATGTCATCCGCACCGACGACCAGAAAGTTTCACTCGTCCTTTCAATTCTAAATAAATATCCACATGAATAAATATTCGTAAAGAATAGAAAAGAAAAAAAAAAACATTTGTAAATGCAAAAAAATAAAATAATATTGACAGTTTTCTCTTTTCTATCGCATTAATTTCCGATGCACAAACACGAATATTATTATCATTGCACGATTCCGCATTAATTATCCCAAGAAAAACGAACATCATTCCTGTCACATGTGCAGCCAACATCTCGCGAGGAATCTCCCAACCCGACAATCACTGTCGCTAAATTAAATAATTCCTACATCATCCATTTATATAAACACATTAATATATACATACATTCATAATATGCATAGTAATGAGCTCGTATGGAATATCCTCAATGACCTGTCTCGACCGAACCAACCCGAGAGAGACACAAACAATTTATTAATAAGTCTAAAGTTCCAAAGATAAAATAAATCTCTATACACGGTGTCTGAATAATTCGAACCTTTCAGTCGATTTATTTCCTTTAGGCACGTCAATTTTTCTCCAGATTTCATAGTCACTAATACATCGAAGTTTTTTCCTCGACCGAAATGCATTTTACAATGATTTTTAAAAAAACTCTTCACGATTTTGTCGACGGAATCAAATTCCTTAGAAAAAAAATTCCCACGTCAACATTTTGGCAGAAAATAATTCTTTTCAATTAAAAAAAAAAAAAAAAAAAAAGAATCCGATTATTTATTTATGAGGAATTTGTGCAAGCAAATAATGGATTTTACGATGTTTTTACATTCACGAACTCCTCAGGGACCGCGGAAAATAAAAAAATCTCGTGTTTTTCGTTGCAGCACTGGTTTGACGATTAAAAAAGTGCGTACAAGGAATAGCTGAGAAGATAATGTGGATTCCGAAGTGGAAAAAGGTGAATCGGCAAAATTTGTAGTGATTTAGATTACGAAACGGGAAGAAGGAGTTCGGAAGATCTTTAGAGAGAATCTCGTGGGGATAAGATTAAGAAATAGAGATGAATGAGACGACAAGAAATGCACAAGAATTCTTGCACGATAAGAAGGACACACCCGCATTTCTTTCTCTCTCACACTTTCGTGGGTCGGTGTATTTTCTTGCAGCGATAATCTGAGAGAGAATAATGGTTCTGGCTGACCTTTCGCGTAACTTGTCCCTCTTTTCCGCAAACCCCTCATCCCTCTTATAATCGTACAGTCTTTAAACGAAAGATATCGTGATTTCCTACTATTTTCTAACATCGATTATTCACAACGCCATCCCATGGATTCTCCATTATTTCTCTCTCTCTCTCCCCCTCGATCTTGGTCGTTTCGAGAGGAAGAAGAATTCGAGTTACACGTCTCGGTTGTTGCAGGAACTATTTATTTCTCCGCACCATTAAAATATGTGGGTCTCGACCTTCCCTCGCATTTTGTACGCCGTGGTACTTCGTGTACGTGCCATTGTATTTTTTCTTTTTATTCATTTTTTATTATTTTAGTAAGATTGCATTATAATTTGCGACGATGTGAAAGTAGCTCCAGGAAAACGCGCTAAGTACAATTCGTTGTGCTTAGTGCAAGACGTTTTTTAAATTATAATCTCGAAATTCACTCACGCAGCGATAGAATTACCAGTTTTCAATTTTCCAACATTTTTTTTCATTCGCTCAGTCGATGTCAAGTTTTTGCTTTTTTTTCCGCACGTTCTTGCGATGTGAAAATATTTTTTTTTACTCAACTCCATTTGTTCTCCTCCCATACTCGTTTAAGGTTAGTCCAACACACCTTGAAGCTACACGAGCTATAAAAAGAGAGAATGAGATGACGTTGATATTTGTCACTATTGTAAAAAGATATACGTTCCTCGAGGTCTGGGCACACATTGCCCACGTGTGTTGAAAATGAAGCTTCTGCTCTGAGCCACGCCGCGAAGCCTTGAATCTTCAATTTCCAAAGTAATATTGATTTTTCGATGTTATTTGAACCTCGCTGATTCAATGGAATTCTCAAGTCATAAACGTTCGTGTGGGGAAGTCGAGAAAAACCGGAATTTTACGAGCGAAAATCTCTTAATTGCATTTTTTTTTTATTTATTCCTTTCCTAGGGGTTTTTATCCTTGGATATTCATCCAATATAACTTTGTCACCAGTCATTCTCTTCGTTATTAAAAAACAAAGAGAATGGCGCACGGTAAAACGTTCCAACTCCAACGGGAGACATTTTATCGTCCAAGAAAGGTCGGAGCTCTTTTCGACTCTTTTGCAGGGTTCTCGGCTCGAGATCCATGATTCATGTGTATTTTTTTCTTTTCTCCCACCTTAGCTTCCGTACCAATACGTTCTCCAAACATAAATAAGTGCCACAGAACCAAAAATAAGGCACCAGGACGAGTGCAAAGTGAATAAAATTGATTTTTCTAAACGAAAGGCGATCGAGTCTCGATGCGGAATGGAACTAGGGGCAACACCTTAACCGTATGCCGTTAGAAAGAGTCGCACGAGGAAGAGTGTGTATAAAGAGAGTCAAGGCGTATATGAGATTCGTGAAAGCTACTTGACAGAAATCGTCACGTCTCTCGGGAGGAGAATAAGCGCGTGAGAGTTTCTAAAACTTGACATTCTATACACGGTGTGACAAATACATTTGAGCACGCACACAGACGTACGCACATTTGGTTATGTACTTGGTGAATGTTTTCAACTGCATTCCGCCATTTCCGCCTTCGGAACTTTCCAAATCGTGGCGATTAATAAATAAATCATATTTAATTATATTAAAAAATCATTCTACACTTTTGTCCATTTTTCTGAGACCATTTTTTTTCCAACTTTTGAAACACCCCATATGTATATCGGATCCAGTCATCGACACCGTGTAAAAGTCGTGAGAACTCTATGAGAAATCAAGCAAGTCTCTGCTCGTTGTTTTTTTTTTTATTCTTTTCACTCTCGTGCCTTCCGAGAGACTACGATGAATTCTTAGTCGTTTTTTTTTTCCTTTTTCAATGCTGCTGGTACAGTTTCAACAACTGGGCCTACCTTACAGTACGTAGAAGTCGTAAAAATGCAGCTGTTGCCGGTTGCTCGCTCTTACTCTCTTTCTCCTCTTGTTTTACAAGCTCCAGAGAAAAACACACATTCGCAACCTGCTTTCAAATCTGCTTGTGCTTAGTAGCGAAAAATTATTCATGTGTACGTCATCTTCGTGTTCCATTTATGGATAGAATGAATAAACGTTGAGCACGAGGTTCGATAACCTCGGCCGAGTACACCTTTTTTTTCTCTCTCATTAATTCAACCTTTTCATTGTTTTTTTTTTCTTCATTTCGATGATTCAATCGTTGGTCCCGAATTCGACGAATCTTTTCGTCCATTTTTTCCCTTTCCGAGCGTGAGTTCGTTATAAAAATAGAAAATACAGATGGAAACGAAATTTTGAAGAATTATTCGAACGTCTAGGGGGGCGATCATCAATTTTCACTTTTTGTCCCTCGCTCCTGCTCTGACAAACATTTGTCTCATTGGTGTCTTGCGAGTTGGTATTATGGCATCTCGTGTTGGTTCAGGTGGGGGCACGCTTATTAACTTTTATCATTACGTAAATTCACTTTTTCTCAAAATTCTTCCTCGCAAGCGTATAAAAATGCACGCGGCTCGTTTCTCGAGTTTCCAGTACGCTTTTGCTTTTTCGAGACAACGCAAATAACGATTGAACATGAATTAAAAAAACACACGAGACTCGAGTTTCGTGTCGTCGTGTTATCAATTCCCGAACGAGGCAAAAAAGTGAATGATAAATTGTGTCTATTACGTAATCGTGTTTTTCAGATCATGAGTCATGAGAAAACTGAGGGAATTCGAAGCGAAATTTTGCGAAATGAATTTCGTGGTAAAAAGCAATTTTAATCGTAATTTTTTCGATTTTTTTTCCTCCAGTTTTTTACAAATTTCTCGAGACTTCGTGAAAATTATTTGTCATTTTTTATATTTTGCGGCAAAGTCCTCGAAATTCTTACTCAACCTCAAAACATCGCGAAAGGAAAAAAAAAATGGGGCGGTACGATGTTGTCTTGGAAAAAAAAGGAGCGGACTAATTTCAAGTAAAAAAAAATATTCCACGGAAGTCCCAGTCGGACTTTAGGTTTGTTTATTTTTTTTATTTCGCACAATCTCTCTCGGAAAGAGCGAGAGAGAGAGGGGAGGGGGAGAGAGAGAGTGCGTCGTCGTGGTACTGGCGCGAGAGCACGGTTCTCTCGCCTTGAAAACGGTAACTCGAGATTTCTCGGTGGAGAGCAGTACAGCGAAGAGAAGAGAAGAGTTTGCGGCGCTACGCGTTCTTCACACAGGACTCGATGATGCTCGAATCCCGCCGACCGCCAAGGATCTCTTCTCCATTCCCACACGAAGATGAGAACGAACAAGACGAAGAAGTAGAAAGAAGAGGAAGAACAGACGCGCGGAACTCGGGCCGGCTTCTTGCCGCATCGACACACACGCGTCGCAAGTAGAAAAAGAAGTGAAAAAAAGGGTCCGAATTACGGCAATCGCATTGTCGAAAAATGAATTTAAAAAAAAAACGCGACAGAACAATCGCAATAATTTTTTTTGCACTTTTATGATTATTGTCATATTTTTAATGATAAATAACAATCACGTAATTCGCGGAAATAATATCAGAGGCGTCTCGAGCAAGGAGAAAAGCATACCCAATGTAGATTTATGGACGTCGATTCGAAAATGTCGGTTCGCATAAGACTCGAACGTTCGTGGAAAAATAATAAATAAGGATTATTCCTGGTGTTTGAATTTCTCCAGTTTTAATCGCGTTGCGTTCGTTTCATAATTACAATAGCGAGACGTGTGCCGCGGAAACGTTGCTTGTTGACAGTTTTGGATCGTGAAGGACGAACCAATGACGAGAGAAAGAGTGAGACAGCTACGTTGGCAAAAAAAAAAAGGAAACACTGTGCCTTTCGACATAAATGTGTTTCGCACGTGTCCTTTCTCGTTGGGCGTATACAAGCCGTTTTCTACGAATGTTCTCTAATTCTGCTAGCTCCGAAAATTCTTTTATTCTCATTTTTTTCCCTTGTCGACTTTTTTTCCATTATCTAGTCAATGTTTTTTGTTTCTCCCGCTTTTTAAACACCGAGAAAGTTAGATTTTGAAACGAACAACAAAGTGTCCGTTAGAAAGGCGGAACCGGCTTGTTTCTCTCTCTGGAAGTCACGTCAAGAGCCACGCTAATACACGCGACGAAGAGCGCTTTATTTTTCGAAGTCTTGGTTCACCACGATGCGCCGTCTGTTAAACCAGTCCCAGAAAATAAAAAGGGGAAAAGAAAGAAGAACAACAGAGCGATGAAAAAAAGGAAGAAAAAAAAAATAAATAAAAATGCCTGCCCATGGCTAACGCGGCCATAATTCTTGGGAGCTATGTCACGAGTCGAAATTCCGGAGCATAAAAATTCAAATGATCCGTTCATGTTATCGAGAGTCTGATAGCGAAATGAACGTGTAATTAAAAGTTTATTGAGAGAGCACGGAGAATTATATTGCCGGTAAAAGTGAATCCCCGCACTAGAAAAAGATTTTTATATTCGTACCTTACTCCTTAGCGTGTTGAATTTATCCAAAAACAGGTGGTCGCCCGTGTGTCCAAGTATCTATACACACACCGGGCTAAAAAACACGTCGCACTACTTTTATAATTCACGCACTGTGCACACATGCGCGGGAGACACACAAATCTTTTTACGAGCAATTCCTCTTTATTATTTTACACACCGGTAAAAAAATAATCTGTTATTCTTGGAGACAATTCTTTTTTACAATTTTCGCACACACTCTAATAAAACTTAGAAAAAAATCTACAAATAAATGAAAACACGACACAGACACGACGTATGATAATTTCTTCAGATTTCGTGAGGACTCGGCACCGAACGGTCGATCAACGCATATACTACGTCCACAGTTTCCACGTTACTGGCGCGCGTTCGACGAGAACTAAGATCTCTTTCTCTCTTTCTCACTCACTCACTCACTCGTCCTCTCTTGCCCCCATATTACGGCGAGCAGGGAGTGAAGTGGGGCCGAGGATAATCCTACGGGAAGAACGTATCGCGGCATGCAAGTAGCGAGCAACGGACCATCGTCGGCAAAGCCGCCAGCCGAGTACTTGGGTCACTCGTGGGGGCTCCGCTGTACACTCTTTATTTTCTTTTTCTTCTCTTCACCACTTGTACGCTCTCTTCTCACTCTCCTTTCCCTCCGGTCTCATAGATCTCGCTTCTCGAAGCCCCAGCTCCCTTCCCGCAGAATTACGTTTTATGCCCGTCGGTTGTCGCGTATTTTTACGCTCGTATACGCGTGGAAAAATTGTATGAATTTTCGAAATGCAGCCACAATCTTTGAACGGCTTTTTTAATTTGAACGCCGCGTTCGGTCCATTCAGCGCACCCTTTTGGGAGCTTCACCGAACTTGCCACTTGCCGACCTTGGGTAAGCGTTAACCATCCGCCGGCAAAGCATAGAATCCGTCAAGTGTATCTTCCGGTTCCGGTTTAGTTCACGTCGTTTATTTGACCAATAATCCAATCGCGTTTACAGCGTGTGCTATACGAACATAACCTCCTTACGCATGTAGGAATTCTCGGTGTACATCCAGTTAATCGACGTTGTTAAAATGTCAAGTGAAACAGTGCTCGAGCAAGTGTCCGCGAGTGTTGAAAACAGTACGAAAAAGTTAGATAATTTCCTAAGGTAATGAATTACACCTGTTCGCCTGAACCTCCCAATTTATACTGTCGGAGTTCGCTCCTTTGGGGCTCGAGAAAACACGTTTATTTATAATTATTTATGACATTCTCAAGTCCGGCTGTTTATATTTTTCTTGATATATCCAGGTCGTTCCTTAAGTTTTCCCGATTTAAATGATACAAAATTATAAATGCAAACTCTTCCAAATCCGGAAATTTGCCTCGAACTCAGCGAGAGCCGGTAAAGTAGACTAATTAGCGATATCCTCATTAAAATTATTACATTACCGTCTAAATATGGAGTAAGAACTTTTAAGTGATTCCATTTGAAAGTTAGTCGGGTCCCAGGGACCCAGTACCAAATTTACTTCGAAGAGCCAAGGAAACAACACATTTTCCAAAAATTCTGTTTTTTTTCTATTTTGCAGCGTGCAAAATGACGTGGCTACAAAACTCAGGACAGCGATAAAGCAACTTTACGACTTGACGAAATTAGAAACAAAAAGAAAGAATAACGCGTTACCGGAGCTCGTTGTTCAAGGTTTCGACGAAGAGCAGATTTGGCAGCAATTGGAGCTGCAAAATGAAGGAGAACTTACACACTTTTTGGGAGGAGTTTCCCGGGCTTTGGCGGGCAACAACAAATTGGAGCTGCCGGTGAGTCTCACCCAAAAAGAAGACGATTCCATTGAGCATGAAGGCGACCAAGAGAAAAAAGAATTCGGAGACGAACTTGGCGACGAGGATCTGGAGGAGAGCGACGAGGAAATGAATCCGGACATCGACTTAGATGGCGAGCCCAAAAACAAGAAAAAACAACAGAAAAAGAAAATAACACGTCCGTCTATTGTGGATGATCAGTTTTTCAAGCTCGAGGAGCTCGACGAGTATCTCACCAAAGAGGACAAAAAAGAAAGTCCCAAAAGCGGAGAAGCCGAGAGCGACGAGTCGGACGAAGATTCTGTAGACCTCTTTGAGCCAGCGTCGGACGAGGAGGAGGAAGAAAATGGGAGCGAGGATGGAAAAATGATGAAGTACGCTGATTTCTTTGATAGTCCGGATGGCGCGGATGAAGCGGGACATACGGAGGGAAATGCAGAATTGCAGCAATATCCCAATGAGGAGGACGAGCCGACGGAAATGGAGGAAGAGATGGACAAAAAGAGAGAGAGACACGAAGAGAAACGTGTAAAATTCAATTTGACCAACGACTCGGACGAGACGGACAGTTTAGAAATCCACAAGGACGAAAAAAGCGAAGAAAACAATAAATCGACGTTGGAGAGTCGTGAAGAGCGATTACGGACGCGAATCGAAGAGTTGGAACGACAAGCGATATCCGAAAAGCCGTGGCAATTGAAAGGCGAAATTGCCGGACCGAACAGACCACAAAATTCACTGCTCGAAGAGTTTGTCGAGTTTGACTTTACCTCGAGACCTGCGCCAGTAATAACCGAACAAACGACCCTAAAGCTCGAGCACATAATAAAACAACGTATAAAGGACAAAGCCTGGGACGACGTCGAAAGGAAGTTCAAACCCGTGGAAACGCCGCTAGAGTACAAGAAAAAGTTGGTGATGGATCAAGAAAAAAGCAAAAAGAGTTTAGCTCAGATCTACGAAGATGCTTACGTCAAGCAAAGAGACGCAGCCGCCAATGCCGATGACCATGAAGAACGCGAAGTCGAAGAGCCCAAGGAACATATTGAAATATGGAACTTGATGGATTCTCTTTTCGCTAAATTGGACTCGCTCTCCAACTTCCATTACACCCCGAAACAGGTAAAATACAAACAATTACGCTTTGCCCATTTCTACGAGACTTTTTCATTAATTTGAAAAACCATCCCCATTGCCCTGACCAAATATTAAACAAAAATCTTGAGATTTGTTCGGAAAAATTCAAAGTTTGATTAAAATTGTAAAAACTCAATTTTCCGCAGGTCCAACCGGAAGTCGCCATCGTCCGGAATCAGCCAGCGATTAACATGGAGGAAGTTGCACCGATAGCAACGTCGGGAGCCACGCTCTTGGCGCCCGAAGAAATCAAATGTAAGCAGAATTATTTTCTGTTTTTTTTTCCTATTTACGTTTTTATTTTTTATTTGTTATTTGATTTCATTTTTTGTTTCGTTCCAGCGAAACCTCGAGGCGAAATGATCGGCCGAGCAGAAAGAACGAGCACGGATATGAAGCGTGAGAGACGAAAGAAGAAACTGAAGCAACGAGTGCACCAAAAAGCGAGTGAGAAGAAAGAAGCAAGTTTGTCGGAGAAGCTGAAGGCGAGTGGTAAAAAATACACAAAGAACGAGGCGGCCGCAGTGATAAATAAGCTAACGAAGGCTCGGAACGTGGTGAAGATCGACGAGACGAGCAGCAAGGCGCCAAAATCGTCGACGGCTTTCTTCGCTCAATTGCAGGACCAAGTGGCAACGCAAATAAAGAGTAAAGTCGGAAACGCATTAAAAAAGAAACGAGAAAAAAATGCGAATTCGTCGGTTAAATCGAAAATGTAAATTATGTACAGAGGCGAATAAAAAACATGTTTTTTTTCTATATTGTTTACAACGTCACGCAGTGGATCATTGACTCGTGATATTAATCAATAGTGTACAGAGGCGGGATTCCTTTTGTTTCCCAAAGCTGCTAGATTCCGTGTCCCTAATCGATAAATTGGTGAAAAAAGTTTCTTCGCACAAAATCCCCGTTTCCGTTTTCTTCTCTTTTTTTTCTCTCCCTCTGCATTCACATTATGATATGCTACGTACATTTTTTTAACGCTCGGTATTAATTGGTTCGAAGAAAACGATAAATCATCGAATTCTCGTACAAATTCCAGAGAATTCCGCACGGTCACTTATCATTACAATTACATACGTAGGCGGTAACGTCATTGAATTAAATATACATACATATCTATGCATATATATCTCGAAAAAAATGTTTTTTGTCGTTAAGGCGATCCTTCAATTGCAACAGCAGACGCACGCTATATTTCCGGACATTTTTTTCGCAGATAGTCCGATGAATGATATTCATCCGGACGAGCAAGGGTTGCTTATTCGTCCGAACGTCTTTTTCGTGTACGAAATATCCGGACTAGTAGCCCCAGCCTTTTTTTTTTTTACTCCGCGAAAAAGAGAAGCGAATGTTCTTCTCTGGGAAAGAAAAACCGCGCAAAACCCTTGTTTCTTCGGAAATTTCACGCCCAAGGGAATAAAACGTGCGCAGGAGAATTTCCGCTGACGTTACAACCGAAAGATCACCTTAAGGATTGTCTTAAAACTGGTGTCTCGCACGAAGAAGCAAAGAATTTAGTTACATAAATTTTGTACATTGTCATGTTTGAACAATTTGTTATCAAAGCAATTTTTGATTGATGATTGCACTGTTTATTGTTACAAGATTTATTTAATCCTCTCTCTCGTTTCGTCAGTTTGCCGTTCAATTGAAAATTAATTACGCTAGTACTTAAATAGCTAGTAATAAGCATGTATTAAAATTACGATCATCAGCGATAGGCTCAAGAGTTTTTTTTTTATGAGAAGAAAAATCGTGAGAATCGATTTTTTCAAATTGAATGAAAAATTCGGGGAACAATCGATCTAAATCGATACAGCCCGTTGCGATCCAGGAATGAAAATAATGCATAATAATATTTAAACAAAAAACAAACCCAATACAAAAAAAAATAACGATACGCGTGTTTTAAAATTCACGAAGCACATTGACATCGATATTTACTAAGACAATTCGGAGGGGAGAATTGATGGAAATTTCACTTAAATTTACAGTCCTTTGTCAAGTTGACGTTGCGGAAACTAATTTTAGAGCCTTCAATCGTAAATTCAATGTGCAATTTCCCAAACACTTGCTCGACGTCTCCAAAATATATATATATATATATACGAATTTATATATATTTTCATTTGAAAAAACAAACTAACACGATCTAGGCTTCGATTTTCCGTTACGTCTATCTACGTAGTGTATTTCGATCGAATCGTAATATGGATCAGCACGAATCCGCATTGACAGCTTCTCGTTATGTTCCTTTTTTTCTTTCGCATTTAAGTTGATGGATCAATCACCGAACCTCACCTCGAATTTTCGAAATAAAAATTCTTCCTTGTCATTTGACTAATCAGAAAAAGGCTCCGTCAACGAACGCGGGACGATCGCAAAAATCCGCTGACAGGGGCTTTTTCTAATTGGCCGAACCGTCTCGAAAATATTCAATTTCAAAAATTGCTGCTGTCTCGCTCGCGCACTCAATGCGGCGAGATAGCGACTGATTTCTTACCATGAATGAAATTACGTAAATAAATAAATACGTGAGAGGCGCTCATTGAAATCCTAATTCCGTGACGAAAGTTGCAATTGTTTCGTTTTGTTTCTCGGAGAGGAAAAGATCGTTTTACAGCCTTAAAAGTAGCGTGTGCAGGAGTTGAGATTGTGCGTTAAAGTAATAACTTTCGAGGAGGGTGATGGGAATATTTGACCAATTGTTCACCTATAAAAACTTTTTCAAGAGTTCACGAGACTCGCTGCTTTGCTTTTTCCATAATTATTTGTTTTGTTTTCGCCTCAGGGATGGCCTACTCGAAATTCGTTGTGAACATATTCAGCTCCTCGAAACCTGGCGCACCTCCTTGGTCCTGCAACATTTGCAACATGTCCGAAAGCTCCTGAGGCTGCGAACCTGGACCCCCTTGCGCTCCGTGACTCGATTGAGCCTGCTGCCCAGGAACTTGATTGTTTGATTGTCCACCGTCCTGCTGAGGCGCTTGGTGCTGCTGGTTCTGCCAGGCCCACATACCTGTCCATCATTTCCATCAATTTTAAAATCATTCAACTTTAAAAAATCGCAGAAAATTCAAACGTCAGATTTTTTGCTCAACCCGTTTTCCTGTGAGGACGATTTAAAGTTCCTGTGACGTCATAAAACGCCTATTTTATTATTTATAAGAGTACAACAGCGCTCGCGCTACGCTTTTTCTTTTAAACTTGGCGTCGAGCCGCTGCTGCGTCTCTTGATTCCTCAAAATTATTTTTACCCGGAAGCAAACGCAGCAACAAAATTTAAATTCAAATAAAACTGACCAGGATTGTTAGGCACTGTGGTGACTGAATGATACTGCGTCGCCGGCGTTCGAGCTCCGCTACTAAGTTGCGTGTACGTGGGCCCACCAGGGGACCTCGACGGGCTCAACTGGCTGTACTGATAACCTTCGGTAACGGGCTGCAAAGAAAAAGGCGACGAGGCCGTGAAATGTTGAAGAAAAAATTGAAAAAAACAAACAATTTGAAAAATTTGCACGTTTGTTCGATTGGAGCCAATAAATCTTGAGGTCTTTGCTATTTTTTCTCTACATGGTGGAAAAAATAATTAATAATTGATCTTTAAAAGTAAATAAAAATAATTAATAATTTGTTTTGTTTGGCCATAAAAAATTCAGTAAAAAAATTGATAGAAAAAAAAGGTAAGATCAAAAATTGCAGAAACCGAATTGGACATAATGATGGACGAGAAATTGATATTTACTTGTCGACTCATCGCCCAAGCTTGCTGCACAGGAGTCGGTGAAGTATTGGCCGGTTTTTGCATTCGACTCAAAACGGAAGATGAAGCAGTTTGTTGTCCAGGCGAGCCATACGCGATCGGCGATTGCGTCGTTTCGTAGGCTTGATAAACGTTCTGCGTACTCGCTGGTCTCGGCTGTTGAGGTCCAGCCGTTGCCACTGCAGCTGGATGTTGCATCATGTGATGCGACGGGTACATCGTGTCGCGGGATGCGTGACGTTGTAAAGAATAATCCAAGCCTGGCTGGCCGTACGCCGGCACAGCTTCGGTCTCGATTTGTGTTTCTCCACCGCCGTGAAGAGATCTAGAAAAATAATTCATGAGAAAATTATATAATTGTCTACGGGAATGAATGAACTCGATCTATCTCAGTCGAGCGTCGAATTACTTCGCTTAATCAAATTTTTAGCACTTTTAGAAACAAAAATCGATTTTTTACCATCTAAAACGCGGCGAAATTAAATTTGCCAAATTGAAGAAGTGAAAAATTGAATTCAAAGTGAAAGAAGAATCATTGGGAACTTGAAAAGTCAAATTAGATTCCTCACTGCACCTTCGACACTTGGAATTCTAGTCAAACGCTTTATTTTCAATTCCAGCTTTAGAATTACGTTTCTAAGTTAGAGTTTCAGCACTTTTATGTATTCAAATCGATTTTTCAGCAACTAAATCGCGATGAAATTGAATTTGCTCTCCACCATTCTCTCCGGCATGCAAAAACGAAAAGATTTGTGTACCCAAAAGTCCGATAATTGCTTCCGGAAAGATTTTACGAATAAGAGACTTGTGGGGCGGATATTTAGGCCGGTTTGTAGTTTAAAGGTAAAAAAATGGGTTTGTAGTGGCCAGGGTTGATTATTTATTTATTTATAAATATCCTGAGGAAACTTACTTTGCGGTTGTGTTCGTGCAAACGATATATTCAACGTCCTGCGTACAAGGATTGGAGAACGCGAAAGCCGACGTCCTGAGCCACACCCAATCACGATTTTTGGCTCGGAATCGATACACAGCGGATATAACTTGTCCCTTGAGTTTCAATACTGAAAAAAAAAAAAAAATCGTCATTAAAATGATCGAAATCCCATCGGATAGTTGGTCAAACGTTGTTACCTTGTTCGAAACTCTCTTGCATATGTGGCAGGTCTTCTTCGTGGAAGAAATCGTAGCACAAATGTCCAAGGAGCTCGGAGGGCGTGTATCCAAGAATTCCGCCGACTCTCTGATCGACGAATGTAAATTTGCCCTCTGTCGAGTGCCGCGAGATAAATTCTGCAAATGCAAATGATCGTTTGAAAAAAAATTCAATTTTTACCCATAAAAATTGACCCGAACATATTTTCCTCGGTTCAGAGACTCGTAGTGGTTCGTAAAGTAGACCCGCCGGGGTCAATCTGACCCGAGGTGTTTTCTAAATCGTTTTTTAATTGTTTTTTGTTGAAACTTTTTAGCAAAAAATTAATTTTTCGACGAAATTGAAAATAAAATGCAGAAAAAATCGGCAATTTAAAATAGTTCGGTTCAAAATGACTCAGTGTGTACTGGAAGCATTAACCAAGGTTATCTTACCGCTATTACTATTGGAGCCCGCCAAATCGTTAGTGTTTGGCGTGCTAGTGACTTGAAGTCTTCCAATGGCTACCAAGCAGCAATGTGTCGCGACGTTTTCATCGGTGGTGACACCGTCAGGCCCAGTGTGAACTCCACCAGGGCCTCGGTCACCTAAGGCCACACCTGGTACACATGGAGGAACAAAATCACCTACAGCGCAAAATAGTCAATTAGTCCACTGTTCCTGGTGCTGGCGAAACATTGAAATTAATTAATTTTCTCATCTGATTGAATAATTCGTTTCTAGAGACAGCGACTACGG
Organism: Campopleginae sp. 14b; assembly: GCA_030522525.1. NCBI lineage: Eukaryota > Metazoa > Arthropoda > Insecta > Hymenoptera > Ichneumonidae > Campopleginae sp. 14b. Next base: position 66,126 of record JAPYYS010000248.1, read on the forward strand.
ATGCTGGACCAACGAAAATCATTATTATCGAGCGGATAAACTGCCTCGTAATATCGACAAAGCCTCGTCAACGCGAAATCAAAAGGAAGAAACAAAGTGTTACATTTCCAAGCAGAAAGCTTACCAACTAGAGAGAGAACAAATACATGGGATAAAGATAAATGTTATATGCCGATTGGAACAATGGAACATTCAGTCTCGTACCGAACTCACCGGTGGGGGGCCAATTTTTTATATACCCCGTGCAGTGAACAACCGCGTAACTCTGTCCATCCCGCGCTGGTGGTCCCAGTGAGTTCCGCTGCTTCATACGATGAAGACCTTGCGCCGCCGCCATGTCACCGCTCGTTTGAAGGCTACCAACTCTCATGCGGCATATGAAACCTCTTCGTGAACCCATACTCAATCGTACCGAAGCTGCAATTCAATCCCAACCTTATTGTCCACTCGACAAACATCTTCATCATCTCAACACTTACAAATCTATGCCAAAAAACCACTCAACCTATTTTTATCCATTTTGTACAGAAACCTCGTGAATTACACAAGAACCTAACACTCCAGGAGCTCAGGATTGAAACTGAGACTGTTGAGCATGTGAAACCCGAAATAGTCAAACTTTTCGTTCTCATTCCTGATCTCGAGCATTTACTGACGTTTCAAAAATGGAAAAATGTAAAAAAAAAGTGATTTTTTAATGAAAGTTGGAGAAGACGTTCATTCTCAACGAAGTATTTTCTGTTCCCATTCCCAACCTCGAGAATTTACTGACGTTTCGAAAATATAAAAAAGTGAAGAAAAAAAGAGATTTTGAATGAAAGTTGGAAGAGACGTTCATTTTCAACGAAGTGTTTTTTGGTCATTATTCATTTAAAAACGGTGGCTACACGCAACAATATTGCCATGATACAAGCATACCAAAATTCGAAATGATTTGACTTTCATAAAATTTGGTAAGCATACTCTTTAGTATTAAATATAAATGATACAAATTTTTTAAGATTTTTCTTCTACATAGTTTTCGAGTTATTGAACATTAGAGGTTACATGCATAATCAGAGGATTCAGATATATATATATATATAGGTATATCTTTTGCATATTGTAAACTCAAATAATTCGACAACTATGTAAACGAAAAATTGAAAAAAATGTGTGGCATCGTATTTGATGCTAAAGAATATTATCACCAAATTTGATTAAATTGTTATTATATTGTCGTATGCAGCCAACCTCTTTAATCGGGAAACTCATGACAATTTTGAGCCCGGATGCGCTTTTTGGATTTCGAAACAGATGTTTTCGTGGTCCTGAGCAAATACCGAACAAAAATGACGTTTTTTTTTTACTCAACGTGTTACTTGCAGCGAAAAAGGTTGGGGCGTTTGGTTTGGCTTGTAAATAAGAGATTGACGATTAAGTGTAAATAAAAAGAAGAACTCACATTGATGACCTTCTTTTTTAACGGTGCCAGTTTTGAGATCGAGAACTCTTCCAGCATGTTGTGGTTCAGCGGCGCTCAATTGTTCGCGAACTTTTTCGGTGTCGTCGGGATGTACCTGAGTGTAGAGTGTCGTGCCGTACCAATCGCTTTGGGAATAATTGAGAACCGGAGCGACAGAGTCCGAAACGTAAATAATTCGGCCAGTATCGCAGCTGACGACGAATAGAAAACCGTCAGCGGCTTCGAGGATCAAATGTTTAAGTTCTTGGTCGGTGAGAAACGACGGTTTGTAAGTTCCATCCCCGCTGGTGTTGCCAGTTCCTGTTGGAGTTAAATTCAGAGTCAGAGTCGATGGAATTGCAAGCGATTGGAAAATTTCGCTAAAAATTGCCCGCTCCCTTAAAGACTCGGACCGAAAATACACAAAGAAGTAAATCGCGTGTGGCTAGTGTGGGGCAAACTATCAAAGTGCAAGATCGGAATTGTAAAGCAAAGAGGATCCTCGGAGGCAAGGAAAGAGCCAACCTAGCCACCGATCTGATATTCGACCCGATATAAAATCCCTTCAACCTCCTTCTCTGCCTCCTCCTCTTCCCTGGTTTCTCTTCCCACTCAGTCCTCGAGGAGATTCCGGGAAGAGAAACTTTAACGACTTACAAACGAGATATATACCAAACAAGGGCTTTTGCTTCCTCCTACGACTTTCATATCGTTCGATCGTTTTTAGAAAAAATCGGTTTGATTTTCTTGATAAAGAAAATTAATTAATGAAAAACGTAATTTATTTTATTTTTTTATTCGTTCGACATCGATTTTCTTGTCGATAACGAATTGACGAATATATCGAGCTCGCTGGACAAATTTTTTTCTCCCCATAAACGACACGTGAGTGGAGAAAAAAACGTCAGCGAGCATGAAAATGATGGTAAATAATTTTTTGTTTCTCGGGCGTCCCTGGGACGATAGTTTTTGTCGATGAGCAGAGATTGCCTTGATTCTTCAACGGTCTTGTCCGTTGTCCCTTGCGACAGTCTCTCTGGCAGCGGTCAACAGGTAAAAAAAAGAGAGATAGAAAGAGAGGAAAAGAGCAAAGTCGAAACCTCTGGCTTCTTCTTTCACCGTTTACTCTCGAGGCAGGCAATTTGTATTCAGTTGGCTCCTCGTCAGGAAAAAGAGGAGAAGTGGCTATAAACAATGCTGGATTCTTCACCGATACCCTCGACCATCTCTCTCTCCCCCATTTTTTCGAGATTTCTTTCTCCCTCTTTCTTTCTCGTAGTAACGCAACCTGCACGCGCGTCCCGCGTGTATTTAACGCTCTTTTATTCGAGCTCTACGAAACGCCTGACAAAGACAGAAAAGAAACGTTTAAATTATTGTCTTCACAGGCATGTGTGGCTCTCTGTGTGCTTCTAGCCAAACGCACTCGACACGAAAGCAACGAGCTTCAACCCCACCCAGTCTCACACACCGGAAGCAAATACCGTCTGTCTTCTGCATTCGATATGCCCTCGACTACCGTTCTCCAATATTTTTAGCCTCAAATTCAATTCTCCCAAGCCGAATCAAAAATATCTTCATCGTGAATTTTTTTTTCACCCATTTATTCGTTCCCTTTTATCGTCTCTTTGGTTTTTCAATTATTTTAGGCAAATCGAACTGTAAATGTGTTTCATTTTTTCCTTCAACAGTCAACGATTCCCGGAGAAAATAAAACTGGAAAATTATCACGAGTTGCAATGAAAATTGCGTCGCAGAGCTTAGCCTGAAAAATATTTCCTTCTGTTAGTTGAGGCAGAGAAAAAGAAGAAGATTGGAGCTATCGAACATTACGTGCCGAATCATGAAAAGCTTCGCTTAACAGTCGAAGATTATTTTACATTTTCTTATCGCTGACGAACGATCGTAAACAAAGACGCTCGTCTACAATGTTACGATTATTATTATTTTTTCCTCTCTGACACGTGGATCACTTTGAATTATCACCGGAGATGATCGCTAGTTTTCGTTCAAGTTTCCACGGATTTGTGAGTCTCGAAGGCAAGAACTAAGACGACAAAATTTTTTCCTCAATCTCCCCACTATGTCGTAAAATTTTTTCCCCCAGAAATAATGTAATTAATTAATCTCACCTCGTAATTGTTTCATATGAGCAACCGCCATCCTAAGGATTGTGAGCTTGTCCGGCTTCCTTGCTAGGGTCGAACAGGTAGGCACCATTTCCGAGAGCTCTGAGATGTACGCTGTCATTTTGTTCCTCCTGCGACGCTCGATCTCGCAATGATTTTCTCGGCTATTGACAAAAATGAGCAAAAAAAAAAAGAAATCACTTAAAACTTCGTAGAAGACTGAAAAATCAATGAGAAATCGATCGATGTCACTAACGAGTGAGTTCCCCATTTTTTAACTCTAATTGGTAAAATTAACAAACAACAAAATGAGGAGAATTAATTGAAACAAACATTTCCTCGTAACAATTCATCAGTTCCCATTTCTTGTTCGACGAAATAATAACTTTTGCGGTTGGATTATAGTTGGCGAGGGCATAAGATCATGAAGGAACTGAGTTCGGGGTCAAAGGTCAGCTCCGACGTTCGCCGTCGCGGTATATGTGCTCTCCTCGTTTGAAGTAGATATAAGATCGAAACCTCTTCCTCGTACACGTTACGTACAGTCGTGCAAATGCAAATAAACTTAATCAAAAAGCCGCATTTTCAAAAAATTGAAAAAAAAAATTGAAAAAAAACGATAATTCATGAAATCTTTAAAATCATAAAATTGAACGTGATAAAAAATTTCGAAACGAATGGAAGGAAAATATTCGATGTCAAATTTTTTTCCCCACCGTGTCCTGGGCCCAGAACAGGCTTCGTTATGATTTTTAAGGTCCCACGATCTTCAAGGGCCCCCGAAAATTTCCAACTAGAAATTATCGCAGGAAAAACTTTGCGATTGTGGAATTTTCCGAAGCAGAGGAAAAGAACTCGACACAATGATATTCATCGATTAGAATTTTGTGTCTCGCGTATAAAAATTTCGACAAAAACATTTTTTGTCGCGTGGTGCGATAAGTACAGGGTTCGTTGTCCCAATAAGAAAAGAACAAAAAAATTCTTTCGTAAATTATCGCGCCAGAGACAACAATAAGCGGTTTGAATTCTGGTGAACATTTGAGCTCGAAATTTCGAGTGTTTGCTCAAGAAACTGGAATGAGGCGGTTTAGCCCGCGAAAATATGTGGCACGGTATAATTTATAGATATTCAAATGCTCGATAAACGTCAAATGGGAAATTCGGTCGATGTACTCGAGAGACATTTGGTATTTGGAGCCAGTGTCGCAGAGATAATAATAAATTCTTTGTGATTCGTCGGAGGTTCGGGGGGGCGGCGGCGGCGGCGGGCAAAAAATGAAAATGAGAAAAAAGGCGGTGAAATAAAAGAAGGAAATAGAAAGGTTGTTTCGGAGGCAATTGTCGATGTCGCGAGAGCGGCGCCCCCTCTCGCGGCTTTGAGGAATATTTCGTAGGGTTAGCGCGCGCGCGGTGAAGCATCAGGCAAGAGCCTCACTTTTAAGTTAATAACGCAATTACTGAACTGCCGCAAGGGCCCCTCATCGCGAATCAACCCGACCAACCGAGAATATTCATCTTCCCGCGCTTTTCAATTCTTCTTCTCCGCGCTTCCCTCTTTCCTTGCCGCAAAATACATCTTGTGTTTTTTTCTTTTATTCGCGATTCTCTTCTCCTCGACATTTCCAGTCGTTCGTCGTCCAAACTTATTTCCCCTTAATCCTTTGTGGATTATAATGACGAGTAACATTCGAGACAACAAGAATTCCATTTTTGCTTTTTACTTTTTATTCTTTTTTTTTTGTGGCTATTTTTTAAGGCTTTGAAAACTTTAGGGACCTTCGAATTCCAGTGGTTTCTTTTCGATTCACTTTACAGGGTGTCCCAAAAGTCCCCAAACACTTGTCAGCCATTTTTTCATCAAATTTTCAACCTAAAAGTCAACCAAATCGCATTGATCTTGCAAAACTCTAAAAAAAGAATTTCATATTTGAGAAACCTTGCTAATTTGAATCTTGACGTTTATAAGTCGATTAATCGATCTGGAAATGGCCATCGATCAGCTCGTCGTTGAACGAAATTATTGTAATCTCCTGTCTGTATTATTTAAATACTTTAAAGTCATTTACTCATCAAACTTTCAACCAAACATTCAAAAACATTGCTTCGGTGCTGCCAGAAGCTAAAACAAAGTGCTTTGGATTGAGGATTAATCGCTCCGGAAATGGCGATCGATATTCGAGGGGAATTATTGTGATTTCCTCTCTGTATTATTTAAATACTCTTAAGCCTTTTTTTAGTCAAATTTACAACCACAAAGGTAACAAAATCGCTTCGATGCTGCAAAAAGCTAAGAGAAGTGATTTGGGTTTGGGATTTGTTGCAATTTTGAAACTTGACGATTATAACTCGATTAATCTCTCCGGAAATGAGCATCGATCAGCTTGTCTTCGAAGGAAATTATTGTGATCTCCTCTGTATATTATTTCCTCCTCCGAACGACCGGAGAGAATGTTCACGAGGTGGTAGAAACGGGAAGGGATACGAGGAAGAAGAGAAAACGAAGACGAATCCAGGGACTGCACGAGCTAACCGATCGTGACTAATACGAGCCATAAAACAAAGTCGACGAGAACGACCTATCGATCGATGTCTACGTAAATATCCAGAGATCGATATATCAAATAAACACAGACACACGAATGAAGGAAATGGATCCGGCGCTAGTTGCGATCGATCGACATATTTAACGTTACGTAATGAGGCTGGCAAGACTCTCGAACAGGACCGAGGAGTTGTGAAACATGATGCACTCATTAAATTTATCTTAACGTTAAAAAATCGATATTACGAAATTTTCAAACTTTCGATTATTATTTTACCGATAATTGAATTTGTTTGTACGAACCTGGCGAATCTCTCCTTGTCCTGGACGTTTTCATCGTCGATTCTTCTGTATTTCAAGCCAGTCGGATCGTCTTCGTCGGACCTAAAAAAAAAAAAAAAGGTAACGATCGTTAAAAATGGTGGATTTTCAAAAAATTCTTTATTGACATGAAATTCAGCGAAAATAATCGATCAACGTCGACCGATGAATTTTTCGTAAATATTTTGGCCCGAGCCAGCGGAACGAGCAGCTCGTTGAGGTGGAAAATATAAACAAGCGTCGCTGTGTGTTCGACTCGGAGAGGCGAGCTCCGAATGTCAACATTACGAGGTTTGGGTAACTAGGCGATTCGAAGGAACTTTTGTGCGCAAAAAAAAGAGAATTGTGTGGAAAAGCTCGTGGAAAAAATCAGTGATGGAATAAGTACACGAGGGAACATGGAGAACAAGAAAAAAGGGGAAAGGAGAGAGGAGGAAGAAAAAGTGAGTGGAGAACCATAGGGAAGTCCACCGAGCCAAAGCCATAGTCCATGGTGTATGGCTGTGGGATAGAGTCGGGTGATGCACGGTTTTGACCCTTGAGGGAAAGAGAAGAGCTCGCTCGAGAGATATCCCATACTCTCAGCAACGAGAGGAGAATCCTTTGCCTCCTTTTCCTCCTTCTCTTCATCGCCGATTTCTTCGTCTTCTTTCTCTTCGTACCGTTGGACCTCCGACGTTTAAAAGACCGAGTACGAGAGTGCATAAAGAGTGATAGAGCCAGCGAAATCAAGTGAGAGAAAGAGAGAGCGTGGGCCTGAGAAGTGGGGGTGTAAGTCCCCCGGGAGAACGAGCGTATCCGGGTGTATCGCGAGAGACTGTGAGCTTCGTTTGATCGCGGGGTTTCGAATCGAGCAGCGCAAACGATTCGATTTTTTTATAGTCAATTCCCAGAATTTTCTTTACAAAAAATCAGGCGATTTTTCCATTTTTTTACCTCGAAAAATGTTAAATCTCTAAAAAGTTTCCGTGGAATTGAATTTTTCATTAAATTTTCATTCCACTCGATTTTCTCAGCATCGAAAGAGGATACGATGTATTTATGCATCCGAAATTTGCATTCAATGATTCTCCTCGCAGCCCTGCGCTCTCAGACATTTTTTCGAAATAGATCGTGAGATTTCGAACCACGAAATATTTCACATTCGTCCATACACATGTGTGTCTCTCATGCATACACGTGTAGACGGTTATCTCAGTCGTTGTTTTTTTATGTTCCACACGAAGTGAAATAAATCGTTCTCTACGTCCACGTCGAGTAATGAACGACCCACTCGTGATGTGTTGATATTGAGGAAGATCTCTTTTTGGGGCAGGTAGAAAATTTACTCAGAATACAACAAACTTTGTAGGCATGTACCGTTTCGCTCTCGTGATCTCGATGAGATATCCGTCTCGTGCCCAAGAACAAAAATACGCAGGGAAGAGAGCGAACCGCGAGCAGTCTCGAATTTTTTTCCATTTTCACTTTTGTATTCGTTTGACAGTCGACGCGTTCTCTCGAATTTTCCTGAATGATCGCGGCCATGCATACGAAAATCAATAAATTTATTGCATTTTTTTCTATTTTTTCCCGAACTCGCTACTGTTTGTCCATTAAATAATAAACAGAGATGTATTTATGGGCTTATGTAACGTTCATTTATTTCCGTGCTAATTCTCGTAACACACGACAAATCTCTTCTACGTGACGAATTCCTGAACAAGTGGGTTTTGTTTTGATACCCTCGACAAAGCCGCCTTCACAATACATAGATCCTTCGATTCACGAGAATATTCACGTGTTTGTTAATCTCTGCTTATACACATATACGGCCAGAGCGTTAACGGATCAACTTTAATAAAATTTAATTGAAAAATTTAGCGCCTCTCTCGTTAGGTCGGAGTTGGCTTGTAATTCATAAAACTGATGACATTTTCATGGCTCCGTGAAGTCGCTGTTGCTAGTTTTTGTGGCTGGAAAAATTGGAATCGAAATTTTACCCAAATGGTAACAAGCAATGACCTTGACTTTTGGACGGAGATTCTCCTGACTCGCTAAAAATGTTTTTTTCGTTTTCGCAGCTGAAATTTGACTCAGGATCTTTTTCTGACATTTGAAAGTTCCGAATATTTCGGGTTTTCGTGAATGGGATCGAGGGGCTGCCTCGAAGTGTGAAAAAGCTGTTCATTTTATGGACACCCCAGATTTGATTCAGACGAAAATCAGGAACGAATGAAGAACCAATGAAAGAGAGTTCACGAAGCAGTTTTGTGCAATGTACTCGGGAAATGTATGGTCACGTGTTATCCTTGATTACATTATGGCTAGCGCGAGTTGCTGAGGCGCAAAATTGGTTTGCATAAATATTGTGATCGACATTGATGTATTCTTAGGTTCTGTGGTCGAGAATATTGTCCACGATGCATACGTGTACATTTATGTGCACGGGTTCATCAAGAATCTAATTAATTACAAGGAAATTTCATCGGATGCAGGAAAAATTGTTGGGTCGGAGTATTTTTAATCCCAGTCAATTCGATCGCGATACGAATCTTTCTGGTTCGATATAAAATAGTGGGGAGGCCATTTATCGGTTGCGCTCTTAAGCCATAATATCTATAGGATATGTCGCGTTGAATTTGCTTGTGGCGATGTGGGTGATGGCGGTTCTGGCCTCGGTGAACTCTCGATTTCGATATGAGATCCAGAACCGGCCGGTCACGATTCACGAAAGAGACAAAAGCCGGATGAGAAACGAGACGGGGCACGGTCACACGCCACCGGTCTAAATCTTATACACCCCAAACAATCACGATACAACAATAACCGATCTAGCAATGATTTTTCGACGTCATTCCCTTAAAAAAAATGTCATAACTGATGAAAAATGATTTTTCCCTAATACGACTATACAGGGTGTCCGGAAAGTGAAATTGAATATTCACGGATTTGGATTGGTCGTGAAATTCTAAAGAGAAAAGTCCTTAGCCATTTTTCTCTCCGTGGCACGGTTCACGAATTATTTTAAAAAATTATACAGGGTGTCCAAAAAGTCAAGTCGAAAATAAGCAGCTTTAGATTGATCTCGAAGCTCTGAGCATAAAAGTCGTCTAACATTTTGCTCTCTGATGCGTCGTTCATGAGTTATTAATGACATAAAATTTATAATGAAATATTCCATCAACGGCGCACCCGAGAGGAAAATGCCTGAGGACTTTTCTCCACAGAAATCCAAGATCCGTACAGCACCGTTAAAATTGACCACGGTTTTTAGGACACCCTGTATACCTACTTTTTGAATTTAATTATTCCACTCGTTTTCTCTTTACCTTCGTCGTTTCGACTGCGGAGAATCATTTTGTAGTTGTTGCAAATGAAGCGGCGATAGACTAGGTCCATAAGAGAGGCCTTGATTATTGGCACTTGCGGAAGAATCACCGGGGATTAATTGACATTGAGTCGTTTGCATCGATGGAGATGGAAGACTCGGTGGGGGCGGACCCAATTGATAAGCCACCGAAGATGGGGGGACATAGTGCGATGGCCCAGGGGGTCCGTGGCCCAGGCCAACTCCATAGCCCGTACTCCCCGTACCGGCCCCACCGTACATTTCTCCCGCCCCCGGATAATCTATTTTGAATATCAATTTCGAGACCCCCTCCTCCTGGCCGGCCAGGAATCACCAGATTTGTTACAAACTTCGAATCGTCACAAATCCGCAAACTCCACTCTTTCAAAAACACTGTTTGTTGAGACGTTATACAAATTTTTTACGTGTCCACACACATCTCTTGCTATTTCTCTATTCCCTCAATTCCCACATCAATACAATTAACAAAATCACTCGCAATTAACGATTCGACGTTCGTTTGTGTGTTCATTGTCAATAAAACTGAACAGATGCAACAGCGACATTTTTTCTTCAAAGTTCCTCGTGTCCATACATTCATACTATATACACAATCCACACTAGTCCCCGAGCCCGACGATTTTCGGCTGCGTTTTGGAAAGTTTCGTATCGTCCCGAATACCAACGGGAAGCAGCAACACTTTCACGAAACTCGAATCTTATTACAGTGCAGCATTAAAGATTATTCGAGAACGAAACGAATTGGTATTTCAGTCTATTATTTTTTTTCACATTTTTCCACATTCGTCATAGATTTTCTTTTTCGTCATTTTCATGGTTGCTATCTCTGGCTCGGATTAAAAAAATCTCGATGTTTCTGGAGCTCCTAATAATTAAAGGCTCATTTCCACTAACGGCTCAATAATATTTTCATTCGTTGCTTTACGACGAACATAGTTTTTCTGTCCAGCACAGATGTTTCACAATCACCTAATGATTATACCAGGAAAACTGAAATGTTCCAAGTTTGCCTCGATTCAGAAATATTCACGTTGGCGGTTTTATATTTGTTGAATACACACGAATTTATAGACATGGCGCTTCTCACGTGTTTGTGTTTGTTTACAATTCATCATTATTGTCAATATTTTGTTGATTTTTGCGTATGTATCTGTTGGTGTATGTTTGAGTGTGCGAATGTTTCGAAATAGTAACAACGTGTTCGTTACGTCGCGAGGCCGAACCCGAGAATCGTGGACTCTTCACCACCCACGATCGCCACTGACTGATTTCCCCCATACACAAGCCAAGCACATATAATCCCCGAGTGCCTATCTCTTCTCCCACCACAAAATGGTGAATGAACCTGCCACGGATCGCACACTTCGTAACTTTACATAATTTTTCTCTTTATTTATAATTTTTCCGATTCCCATTCATTATGCATTTTGTTCATTTATTTCTCTATAGAAAATTTCTAATTTTTCAGATTAATTGAAAAAAAAAACAAGAATAAAATAATCGACGACGAATTTGTGGAAACTTCGTAGACTTGACGAGATTTCTGATTTTTCTCCGGTTCCAAGATTTTTTGAAAACTTTACGACTTTTCGGGACGCCGTGGAATGAAAACGTTACCGAGTGAATGGGGAACACGTGCGGATCGAATCTTTGGGATTCGGGAGACTTGAATGCTTCGTGGACGAGACGAGCAAACGTTTTCTCTCTATTTCTTTCTCTCTCTTTCGCTTTCTCGTCCCTGTTTTTTTTTCTTGAAAGAGACTCAGGGGCCGGGATTCGGGATCCTATTTCATTTACGACCTTCTTCCGAAACGTCAAGGTCGCTAGTTTCGTTCCAATTGTCGGGAAGTTGCGAAAAAAAAAACATTTTCATCAAGGAAGTATGTTTTCCGAAATTTTTTCCATTGTTTCCAAATATTCCGAGAAAAGTGGACTTTTTGGAACACATTCCGTTGCTCCACCAATTACGACGTCATTTTAGGATTTAAGAGTTTTTTGACTCGTTTGTTTGTTGTTTTCGTTGAGCGTAAGATTTTTGTTTGGAGTGAAAAAATTGTTTTTTAATTAAAACTCACCCAATGCTGCCTGCACTTCGTTTTTGTGCCATTTTCGTTGGGTCGGACCCTGGAAGATGAAGAAACAATATAAAATGAGTGATGAGGTAAAAAGTCAAATGAGAAATATGAGTTTGACTCTTCTGTTGGTAAAAAAACACACACGCTATGTCGGTAGATGCTTGATTTTAATTTCCGATTATAACCAAAGATTTGTATTTAAATTTTATTTTCGATCTGATGAAATTTGAATTTCTAATAAAAATAGTGACTTAGGATGTTCTCGAAAAATGGCGAAAACAATAAATTGTCAGCACCTGCCCGGTTTTATCCAATTTAGGTCGCGTTACGATTGAGAAAAAAAATCCATCTTGCGGAGGCGAGGGAGTGAGGAAGCTAGCGGGGGTGAGAGCGAGAGAGAAAGGTATACAGACACAAACGAACACTTACGCGTCAATTGACGCGTGATTGAATATTGCAAAAAGGCGAAAAACCAATAAGCTCATTCACTCGTGTGTCCTTAATCGCAAAAAGGCGCGAAAATAATGAAAAAAAAAACAACAGGTTACACGTTCGTTGAACTTGAAAAAAAAGAAAAGAGGAAAAAAAAGGAATCTTCAACGTCAACGTCAAACTTCGTACAAGAGAACTCGACGTTTTTACCTGGCATGGAATGGGCGATCGACATTTCGATAGTAAACATTCAGAGATTTAGTTTATTCCCTTACACCTGTTAAAACACGATTACGGTGAATAACACCCACGCTCTATATTCAACACACTGCGACTTATGAAACTCGTTCGACCGCGAACAGCTTACGACAAAATTGGGTGTTTACTCTTTTCGTTACGCCATTTTGAAGTTTTCACGCTCCGCGACGAGAGAACACAATATTTATAGTTGCAAGTGTACACGAGAGAGGCGCTCCAGGCTGGAGCGATCCGAGCTCCGTCGACGGGAATTCGGAGAAGCATTTGAGGGAGTGAGACGGTGCTGCCACTTTTAGCGACTCTTTTCAATTTGTTTGATTTCGCTCGCTTTTTTCAAGTTTTTAACGTCCTAACCTTTTAAAAAAATGAAGCGAAAGACAAAGACCGAAGCGATATTCCTTCATTTCTATCTCTAGCTTTGTTATTCCGATCAAAACTAAATCGTCTACGCGTTCACAAGTGTTTACATTTTTTTTTTCAATTGTTTATCAGTCCCCGATAGCTCGGCGCTTTTTTCTTGCAAACGCAACATTTTTATTATGAACCGTTAATGCTCTCACATGGTTTTTCGTGAACGTTAATCAAGGCCTTTTAACATATCGATCATATTATCGTCTTCCAGTGTAACAAACGAGTGCTCTCGCGTAAACAATGACGAGTCAAGATAATTTAGCAAATCTCAAAATCTGGTTTGTTGTTCCGAAAAATTACACAGATGAGGAACAATGCAACGAAGATATGTGGGAGGCGTACAACGTGAGTACCATCATCTTTTTTTTCAATATTTTCTTATAAAACTATTGAACACACGCCGTTCGTAATTCAGGAGGTCTCCATTGATAATTCTCATGTCCTTATCGTGTCTATTTCGTCCCTCGAGTTTGACACTTTGCAATAATAACAGAATCCCGAATCAACGAAAATCTAAACCTCTAGAAATTTGTTTATCAATTTCACGTGCACCTGAATCGAATTTAATCAGAGCACAGGCTTTAATGTGAGCTCAAGGGGTCTTTTTGACCCAGAATGTACTTCAAGGTTCAAAAATATCACTTTTCCCCCAAATTTAACCTTTTTTCTTCCAAATTCCAAACAGTTGTGCGTGCAGAACGAATTCCAACCAAGTTGGGTCGAGGAAAACGAGTGTCACAAAATAGAAATACAGAAAACTGACGTCTTCGTCATGGAAGTTTTTGAGGGCGTCGTTTTTGAAAAACTGACTAAATCCAAATGCTTGTAAGTTTTTACCACAAAAATTCCTTTACGATTCCTTGATATTTGCAAATTTCAATAAATTTTCCCATTACAATAGAGAACTGTGTTCGTTAATGAGTTTCTTTTAATTTTATGATTGCAACCTTGCAATTCAGCAGAATCGTCGGGCCTCGTTGCCTGCTCAATTGTTTTTTATCCGGAGAGCCGATTCCCGACGGCACTAGTCCTGTTTTTACAACAGCAATGCGAGGCACGATCATTTGTACCACGGGGTTGAATCCAGAACTCAAGGTAAAGAGTCATTGAGAAAAAAAACACGAAATTAATCAATCGAAACGTTGTGTAGAATTTGATCCAATTTTCCAGCTCCAGAAATTCATTCCGTTAAAAATTTTCGTCATTTTAATCAAAATGATTTGTCAAAACAGGAAAAAATCCAGAAAAGAGTGGAATACATGGGCGGCATCTTCATGAAACAACTGAGAGCCTGCGTCACTCATTTAATCAGTGATTCCGTCATGTCTGTCAAGTATGAGGTAAGGGAAGAATTTTTTTTCATTTCGGAGAAGAAATTGAATGCGTTTTTCGAAGAAATGATAAATTAAGAATGCCAATTGAGAAATTATCGTTGTGGAGCTTCCAGGGATGAGAGGAGCTCGAAAAAGTGAAATGAACACTGGGCGAGCATGTTGAATGATAAAAAATCAGAAATTTGAGACTCTGGGCCAAATTTTCGAAGAAATTTTGAGAATACGCGGCAGAATTGTCAATCGTTACGTTTTTTTTTTTTTCCTTGATTCAGAAAGCAATAGAACGAGGAATCCCTGTGTTGACGGACGGCTGGATAGAAGCAATTTGGGAGGCAAATATAGAGAAATTCGTGAGATTCAACGATTCGAGGTTCGACCAGTACAAATGTCCAGTTTTTATGAATCTAATTGTAACGTCGACGAATCTATCGAAGCACCAGAAGGAGGCGGCTAAGAAAGCGATCAACGAGAACGGCGGGGTAAAATAATCGTCGAAACATTTGACCACTTTTCGTGTCTTCTTTCGCTACGATCAACGAATCAAATTTTTCATTATCTTCAGACGTTCATGGGCGCTTTGGACGGTTCAAAAGTCAAAGTCGTGTTGGCTCCACCGAATTGTCCGCTGACGGACAAACTCAGATACGCAAAACACAACAACATCGCGTGCTTGAACGCCGAATGGGTTACGAAAAGTATAAGCGCTGGATATGCTATGCCTTTCAACGATTATCTCGTTTTGTCGACCAAAGGATGTTCGACCCCGGAAAAGTCACAAAGTCAGTAGCAAAAAACGCTCGAAAAATATTTTCCACTTTTTTTTCTCATGAATTAAAATAATCTATTTTTTTGATATTTAATCGATCTAGTCCCGGCTCTCAACTGCTCGACCATAAGCATGATTAGAGAGTCAGTGACGACGAACCATTTCGTTGAGGAAACGATGAATTCTACGGCTATGACCGACTCGAGCTTGAACGATCGTCAGTCCTTGGCTCCTTACGTTTCCAAACTCGACAGACTCGACGTCAGAGAAGCTAAATTAGCTGGTCCATTCCTTGACGGATGCAATGCAAGTTTAAGCCACAACAACCCCGTAAAACCAAAAATTGAGTCTGTGAATCGTCGGTTTATAATTTTGGGGATTTTTTTCAGATTTACTTGGCGGGCTTCCCAACGAATCATCGAGACAAAATCAACCGAATCTTAAACGCTGGTGGGGCGACGAGATTGAACGATATATCGGACTCCATTACTCACGTCATCGTCGGTGATCCCAGTAAAGCGGCGAACGAACTCAGACTCATCCATTCCAAAGGATTCAAGTACGAAAAACCATTTTTTTTTCAATGAGGCAACGAACATTCCTGAGAATTTTTTTTTCTCATTTTTTCTGTCGTTTCCACGCTCAGTCCCCACATCCTGAGTCTTGGCTGGCTCGAGGAAAGTCTGAGGCTTCAACGTCCAGCCCCTGAAGAACATTTTGTTGACGAGAAAGGCCCAAGTCCCGAGGTCAAACCAGCAGAGCCACCGTCGCCCTTGAGTAAAAAGGTAAAAAACAAAATTTCGTCGAAACTCTTGAAATTTTTTCTTCTCCCCCTTGTCAGATCGTGGACGATCATTGAGAACTTGTCATTTCAGAACTTGCAGATGCTACAAAGACCAAAAAGGCCACCGGTGCCGCAATTTGACATCGACCGTGAAATTTCCAAGGAAAATGACGACGAAGGGCCAGAAGAAGACGAAGCCTGCCTCGTGCAGCAATATCTTCGAAAATCGGATGAAAATATCGGTAAATTTCTCTCATCCATTTTTTTCTCCACATTATTTATTTATTAATTATCAATTATTTACTATTATTTATATAACGATTTTCATTACCTCAGGAAATTCGATTCAAGAACGACTCGCGAATTCCGCTATTGCAGAAAATTCGAAAATTGTGAGCAATGCCGGGACGATGAACGTGTCAAAAACAAATACCCTCGTCGAACACAACTCGACGAAAGATCCGACGAACGACAGTGCTGTGCCTCTTAGCCAGTCCACGATCACGGACAAAATTTTCGACGGTAAGAGTCCAATTTCCTAAAAATCTACGACTAAACAAATACATTTTTTCTAATCAACGAAAATTCAAATAAAATCTCGTCCTCGAACTTTTCAATCGTCAATCATCAAATTTTCTATGGTAAAACTCGAATTTCATAAAAATCTACAAATGAATGAATAAACTTTCCCTGAAAAGGAAAACCGAAGAGAATTTTGAGCTCAAACTTTTCGATCGACATTCACGATTGTTTTTCTCTCCCAGGCTTAACGTTTTTCGTGAGTGGTTTCGACGAGGAAGAAACTTCGATCGAGCTGCAAAATATTGCGGCGCTCGGAGGCCGTATCGTTTCGAATTTGCGCGGGCAAATGCCCAATTTCGCTGTGGTCCCTCTGCTGAACGGTTCGACGAAACATGCCGCTAAGGAAATCGTGACCGACCTTTTTATCGTAAATAAAACATTGCTAATGAATATTGATAAATTAATTTCCATCGTTAGTTTCCCAACGCAGCAACTAAATCCTGAGGTTTGTTTACCATTTGCAGGAAGATTGCATCGACCAAGAAAAGGTCGTGGATCTGGAGTATTACCATCGACCGATTTCGGTCCCGGAAGACGCGAAACCGCTGGCTGGTTCGGTTATCGCGACGAGCACGTACGCGGGCATCGAGCGAACTTACTTGACCAAAGTCGCGATCATTCTTGGAGCCAAGTAAGGCAAACAGGATTTTCTGATATTTTCCGACTCGATCGAATGGCCAAATAATTTTAAGCTCTCAAATCTTTTCTTCCAGATACCAAGACACATTTGCCCGGAAAACGAATCCCGAACGCGATCATTTGGCCAGCACACACTTGCTGTGCCCTTCGCCAAAAGGCAACAAATACAACGCTGCGATAAAATGGAAATTGCCAGCGGTAACCGCGAGCTGGTTGAGAGCCTGCGTCGCCGAATTAAAACACGTGGACGAAATCTCGTATCTGGTTGGGGAGGCAATAGGTAATTAGAGCTAGAAATACAAACGCATTTATTGGTAAATACGTCGAAGCTTAGGAGTGTCCCAATTTTTTTTTCAACCCTTCAGATCATTAGCGAATTTTATCCTGTATAATATTATGATGGGGCGCCATAAAACACCATGTACAAATAAATACAATTCGTTTTTTCGTGCCGAAGAGAATGGTGAAGAGCAAATTCAATTTTTTTGGGGTCTAGCTGGTGAAAAATTGATTTGAATACACGAAAGTGCTGAAACACTGACTTAGGAATGTAATTCTAAGTTGAAGATAAAAATGAAGCATTTGGCTAGAATTCCAAGTGTCGGAGGTGCAGTAAGGGATCTGGTTTTATTTTTAAAGCTCCTAATGATTCTTCTTGCGCCACCGACGCTCCTGGGATGGGCCCACCCTCGTCATTAGCGGCGAGAACCATTTTGACACCTCGGAGACATTTTCCTCATGGTCAAGGCACTCCTGGCGCCGAAACTCCTCTTATTAACAAACGACTCAGTCTCGCAATGTCAAATACGCCGCAATCGCCCGCCCAAGTGGCAACTCCGGAAACCCCGTACGGCAGAGTTTTTACGGAAAATCCTTCGCCAGCGACCAGAAAAGAATGGCTCCAATGGATCGAGAGTTTCCCTGACCTGAGGGTTGAGGAACCGCCTCCCAAGAGGCGAGCTCCTAGCACAGTGAGTTTTTGATCTTGACCGGCGATTTTTACCGCCAAAATTTTCATTTCGCAATAAAATCGGTTGTAAATAACTAAAAAAATTCATTCACGAATTTCCAGCCGCTCTCCGAACTCCGACGTCAGTTTTGGGAAAAAGTCCAAGAGCCCATACCGCAGAACAAGGTACCAAGAGCTTTTTTTCTAAATTGCCAAAAATGAAATTTCCGCAGCCCCTGTAACGATTTTGTTTGGTTGAAGACTCGCGACCCGGAGGCCAACGATATCCCCCAAAAATCTACGACCCCATCGTCAGGAAACAAGAGCCAAACGAATGCTCCAAACCCGGAAGAAGAAATAAAAATGGACAGGACATCGAGCGAGGAATTACCGATCAAACGGAAATTGTCCTACGGCGAGGGACTCTCAACATCGAAAAAGGCGATCGATCGACAAATCGAACAACTCGATCAAGTTTTACAAGCGACCAGTAGCACACCCGAAGCTCGATACTCGCTTTCCGGTAACGCTAAAGTTTACAACGAGCACCCGATCGAAAGGATCAGTAAATGTAAATCGCCTTTTTATTAATTTATTTCACTAAATCCGACCGTTTTATTTTTCCTCCAATCCCTAACGAATTTTCGTGATTGTCAAGGCATTCTCAAGGATTCTCAACCAGACACCGTGGGATGGGAAGATCCTGGGCATCACAGAAAATCTCTCCACGTTCCGGTAAGGTTTCCGTCCACGACTAATCCACCTTTCCAATCCAGTTTTCTCGAAACTCTCGTCACTTTCGATTCTTCCCCAGGCTGAGACCGTCGAAGAAGTTCAAGAGGAGGAAGCTCCGGTCGCAGAAGAGCGAAAATTCAAATTCATGTTATCGGGAATCAAGGAAAAATCTAGTTTTGACACGGTAATCAAAAAACTGGGTGGAGAATTATCAACGGAGTTGAATTTCGATCCAACTGCGACGCATCTGTTGTGCTTGCGACCGGCCAGGAACGAAAAACTGCTGGGCAGTATCGCTGCTGGAAAATGGGTCTTACATTGCACGTACCTCAGGGACTGCGACGAGCAAGGAAAATTTATCGATGTGAGTAGCAAAACCATTCTTGGTCTGGGAAACCCAGAGTGGTTTCAACTCAAATTCATCGATTTTGCTAAAAAGACTATGATTTTTACTCTGAAGTATACACTGGGTCCTGGAGACCCGAAGTTCAGTTCCGATTCGAATTCATCGATTTTGCTAAGAACGAATTTTTCCGATTTCCACTTTAAAGTACACTTTCGGTCCCAGAGACCCGAAGTTTAGTTTCAACTCGAATTCATCGATTTTGCTGAAAATATGACGCACTGGTTTTGGGAGACCCGAAGTTCCAATTTCCTCTTCTCAGCTCCCTTAGCGAAAAGTAGCAGTTCCATTTTCGTCAATAAACTAAACATAAAACAATTAATCCATTATGAAAAATGACCGGTTTTTGCTTTATTGGCCATCAAATAAAAAATTACCATTTATTTTTTCATCATTGAAATCATGTGTAACTTATTCTTTCGGCTCAATTGGCGTTTATCGCAATAAAAATCTTCAAAAAACGTTATTTTTTTTTTCTCTTTATTTTAGGAAGAAAAGTACGAGTGGGGCAATCCCTTGAGTAAAAACGTGATCCCGGAGGTAACAGGTGAGACCGAAAAGTCCATCTCAGCCGCAGCTTATCGCTGGAGATTGAAACTGAGTCGTGAGCCCGGGGGAGCGTTTCAGGAGATAACAGCCTTGCTTTTGGTCAACAAAGAAAAATACGATCAGTTCGCGCGCCTGATAAAAGCCGGAGGAGGAAGTGTCGTGCAGGCCAAGTAAAAATTCCATATTCACACGAATAAACAAATAAATTTGGACGAATCGTCGAGAAGTGAATTGAAAGGGGATTTTCCCATTGCAGAGCCCCGTACGATTCGAGTCCAGGGGGTCGACGAGTCACGCATTGCTTCTTACAACTAAACAAACTCGATCAACCTGTCGACTGGGCGATGCTCGCGAGCAAAGGAATCCTCTGCTTCCCTCCACAATATCTCAGCGACTATTTGACCGCTGAGAGCCCAGGGAATCCTCGGGATTCAGTCATCCCTGAATTCAAAAAGTATCTCTCCCTCCTGCCAAGATAAACCTCGATGAAAGTTTTTTTTTACATTTCTTTGAATTTCTTGAATTTTTAATGAAGAGGAAAATCTAAAATTAAGCTTTTGGAAGTTTACTTTTTGTACCAATTGTGTTTCGGAGAAAATGCACTCGTCTCATCAACAAGACAACCGATCAATGTTATACTAGTCTTGTTCGTAAAAGTAACGAAATATATGCAAAACCTGTTTTCTCTAATCCTCGTTTATCGCCTTAATTATTCACTTTGTGTTTTTACAGAGACTCGGAGCATCGTCGTTAACATAATTACGTGTCATGCTTGAGAAAAATATAAACGATAGAAAAATAGATGATAGTGCGCAGTACCCAGGCTCGTAGATTCAATGAAAATTCTTTTCTTATGAATTTCCATTATATTCGAGGCACGAAGATCAATTCAATCGGCTGATATTTTCCTCACGTCCAATAGGATTCCCGCCGCTGGTTGTGTGAAAGCCGAACGCGTGCTTACACCGTTCGTTGTGTATTTTGGATTTAGCAGCAACTCGTAATCGCGAAGTATCGTTATTAGACCCACTGCAGTTTGCAGCATTCCTACGCGGAGACCTTGAACAAATTTCATTGTCAGTCGCGCACGCTCAAGGCGTGGAATTAAAAAAAATGTTTCTACTTATTTCGAGCGAATTTTCTCTGCTTCAAAATGCCGCATTTAAAATTTGGTTTCCCTGGTTTTTCAGGTGTTTTCCAATTCTACTGACCACAAGGGAGAAGGTTGGACAATCAAGGTCTTTTTCTTTACCTATGCAAATCCTTGGCCCTTCGCCAAACGGCATGAAAGTGAAAGGCTTGATATCGCTTTTTCGCTCCTCGCTGAACCGGTCGGGATCGTAAATTTCTGGCTCGACGAAATATTTCGGATCCATTTGAATGCCAGGAAGAGGCACGTAAACGACAGTGCCTCGTTCCAGAACTACTTGAGTCCCCGGAATCTTGTAATCTCTGTGAGCAACTCGATCGATCAACGGAGCCGGTGGATACATTCTTAAAGTCTCGTTTATCACAGCCATCAAATATTTCATCTTCTTTACCGATTCGTACGTTATATTTTCGCCATCCTCCAGATTTTCAAGAATGTGGCTTCTCAAACGTTTTTGAATTTCTGGATTTTTCGCAAGTTCCCAAAGAGTAAACGCCATCGTCGTTGAGCTCGTTTCTAATCCAGCTACGAAAAATATGGCAGACTGGGCGACTAGAGTGTCGCCCTGAATATCTGAAATAGAACAATTCATTGAAATTCCATAACTGGGTCAATTTGACCCAGAGCACAGTCGATCTGGTTGGACTTGGCAAAAATCGAAGTTTGTGTATAAATTACGAGATGAGAGCAAAAATATTACCAGGAACCTCGAAAAATGCATCCGGGTCAATTTGACCCAGTGTGTTAAACTCACCAAACCCGTCTTCTGATTTTTCGTTTTTCAGCTTGAGCAACCCGTCGATCACATCGCCGCGTTCGTATTTTCCTTCCTCTCGAATATTCATCGAGCTCCAAAATACTTTGCGGAAATAATCGTTGTTGCTGCCGAGCATCGATCCACCGACGTACTTTCCTAAACTCGGGAAAAAGAAGGTTACGAAAAGACGCAGGCCTCGAACAGCCGTCATCGTGAAAGGGCCACGACCTACGAACAACATTTTTGCATGAAGATGTAAAAAAAAATGAAAAACAGATATCAACTACAAAAAATTGAGGTTTTCGTTGAGTGACTCACAAACAATTTGGCCAGTAATATTTGTCAAATTTTCCAAAAACACACAAAGAATAATTGCCGAAAAATCGAAACGGAAAAATGTTGAATTTTAAATGTCAAAAAAAAAGAATTGAGTACAAAAACTTTAAAAATATTTTTTCAGCCCCAAAACGTTTACTTCTGGTATAAAATTCCGGTGGTGGATCTTCGAAGGAATTGGTCCGGATGCCAAAAGCGAGTGAAGAAATAACATCAGTAGTAAACCTCGTGCTGACGTCTTTGAACTCGAATTTTTTCTCGGCACGATTATCATCCTCGAAGCGTTTCTCCATATACTGGTCGAGGAAGTCAGCAGATTCGACCATGAGGTTGAAAAGACTTTTTAACTTGCCGGTGGTGAAGGTAGGGGACAGTTTAGTTCTGAGGTAGCGCCATTCGGGGTTGTGAATCGAGAACAATCCATTGCTGCCGATAGGATCGTTAGAGTTTTTGGACGAAGCGAAGAACCGATTCGGAAACGCAGCAAAATCTTTGACGAGGATATTTTTGATGAGCTCAGGTGAGCGAAGTATCAAGAACGGTTGATGCATTATGTAAATCCCGATGAAAGGATCATCCTCTTTGGCTTCGCTGTACAACCGTCCGAGAAGGAAACCCGGAGCGATTTTCATAAGAAGCGAATCTTTGAAATTGCCAAAAATCAAATTGGTCGGAAGGCTCGGAATACCACGACGTTGCCAATACGTGAGTTTCCATTTGGCTAGCAAGTACAAAATCCCGGAAAGCCCGACTACGAATGTCAACAAAACTGACCACAACGACGAAAACATTTCCAAACAGTTCCAAATTTTCCCGAAAACTGCAATACGGAAAAATATTTCTGATGCGTTGTTTTCTCGTCCGGAGCATTCAGAGTGGAGCTCTCGACACCGACTGATTCCGGTTGTCTACGCGAAGATAGTCGATTAAAATTCTCCCACGTTTTCACACGATAAGCATAGACTTTGAACGCCGTGATCCAGCACGCACAGGGTGTTCCATTTCCATTCAACATTATCCCACTCCGATTTCTACTTTAAAGTACACTCTGGGAGACCCGAAATCGAATTTCAACTCAAATTCTTCAATTTTGCTAATAAGATAACAGTTTTCCCGAATTCCATGCTAAAGTACACACTGGGTCTGGGAGACCCGAAGTTCAGTTTCTATTCGAATTTATCGATTTCGCCAAAAAGATAACGATTCCCCCGATTTCCAGTCTTAAGTCCACACTGGGTCTGGCAGACCCGACATTGAATTTCAACTCGAATTCTTCGATTTTGCTAAGAAGATAACGGTTTCCAAGATCTCCATTCTAAAGTATTCACTGGGTCTGGAAGACCCGAAGTTCAATTTTGATTCGAATTCATCAATTTTGCTAAAAGTACGATTTTCCCAATTTCCATGCTGAAGTGAATTCTGGGACACCCGAACTCTCGATTTTCCTCTGTTTCCCCCAAACTTTTCGTCATTTGTTGCAAAAAATGTTGGCACCCTGTACGTATCAATACTCGCAAAATTACTTCAGATTAATGAAATCGAATATTTTCGATAAGAGACGAACGGTACACAATGACTCGACGTAAAATACGAGAATACATCTTCGCTTGCACCGACGTTTCAATTATGTTACTGCGTATTAAGATTGATAACCAGCAGTGAGCGCTATCTCATCGAAGGAATGTTTGCATTTGGTCGTTCGTGTGAGAACAAAATTCCAGACGAAAAATGATTCATCTCAAAAGCTCTGGGATCGATGGAGCAGAAAGAAAAAGTCGCTAGGATATGAATTCCAGTCAAGAATTCAGGAACAAGGACTTTTTTTATAAACATTGCGATTTAATAACCTTGAACACTTTTTGATGGAGCGCTGGTACAAAAAATTCTTATCGTTACTTAAAAATATAAAAATACTGAATTCATCAGGTCGACACGAATAGTTGAGGATTTTTGGAACATTTTTAAAAGCGAAACGCGGAATTTGTCTCAAGAAAATCCTGCGTCGCTTAACTCCACAACGCAGCTGGTCCCGATTTTTAATTCGAAGCTTTTCCAAACTGAAATTTTCCTCTTCTCGCAGTTGAGCATTTTTTCAATGTGCAGTCTCGTGTTTGGTACGTGTTGCCAAAATTTACCCAAGTAGGGCTTAACGGTGATGGGCTTGACGAAAACCGGAGCACCGAAGCGTTCGATGTCTCGCCATTTCGACACGAGGTTGTTTGTTATCACGGGTATTTTATGTTCGTTTGCCAAAAATCTCGACACACCAGCTATTTGATTGAGCAATTGATGACTGTCGGTATTTTCGTGCGACAATAATATCAGCGAAGGTAGAGAATCGATTATTGCGAGTCTCGTCGACTTTTCATTTTCCCACTTTTCTTTGGACTCGGTCATTTCGTAGAGAACGCTTAATAACTCGTTCACATTTTTCACCCGAGTTACTTTTATTTGGTTCATTATTTTCGCTGTTTCCTGTTCGAATAAAAAAAATATATATATTTTTTTCTTTTTTTGAATTTCCATCTGCTCGACGAGCAATATTTATTTTTTTACTGCCACATTTAATTGTCACCGGTGCGAAGGATTCGTTCTTCACTACGTAATCACAAGAGCTTCTGTTGTGACGGTATTTATTTTCTATTTTTTCTATTTTCTATTTATTTTCTATTTTCTGATTTTAAAATTAAATATTTTATTTACCTCGTCACCGAGCTCCCTGGCCTCCAATATCGTTTGAATTCTGCTCGCTGAAAAGTCCTTCTTAGTATCGAAGTAACGAACGACACCATCAGTCTCGAGAATCACATTTACGGCGATGGTGTGACAGAGCTGAGTTTTTCCGGCAGACGACAAGCCGCAGAATTCGTAGAGTTCGCCAGGATACAAACCTCCGTCCAATAAATTATTCAAACTGCGGAAATTCGAGTGAGAAATAATGAGTAAATCGATACGAACGAGAAAAATGGTTTTTTTTTTTTAAATTCAGAAGTTACCTCGAAATTCCAGTCGGGACGACATTTTCCTGCTCCCATTGTAACAAGCCCGCTCCATTTTCAATTTTCCCGCCATATTTATCAATGATTTGTCGTTTTATTTGCCGAACGATCTAGCCGGAAGCAGAAGACTTGAAAAATTACGATTCACATAATTTCAATCGAACAACTAAATTCGATGTATCATTTTATTACCCGGTGTTCAGTTTTAATGATTTTTTCCAACTGCTCATCGTCTCGTTCCAAAAATTCGATCACTGTAGTGACGTTTATTATTTTCAATCTTTGAAGCGCTTCGTCATTCAGAGCGTTATGAATATTTTTATGTAATCGCGCCATATTCTTTGTTTATGAAAATATAACCGTGGTTCGAATTGTGCGACAACGTTTACGCGCACCATTCCCATATTACTCGCCACACGCTGAGGTTTTGCTTGAAGCGCAATTCGAAACGCGACTCATTATTATTTACGACTTATGTGTGTGTATTTGACCAATTTTTTCCCGCCGAAAATGCATTCACTCGTGATAAAACACGTACAAGATGTTTATTAAATAAATAAAAAAGTTGATAAACTTTGTGTTAATAATATTGTTCATTTTTGGAAAAATTAATAATGTTTACGTAAAGTCACGCGTCGAAGTGTTATCGCAGCAGAAGAAATAAAGACTACGTGGTTCAGTGTTTGTGTGTAATCCCGTGCGGTATTTTATAGGATGTACTAGGTACACGTTTTTAAAGAAGCATATAGCATATCTCTTTCCCCCGGAGTAACGAAATGACCACTGCGTCATTCGCACGTTCACTCTTCGTTGGATCACCGAGTTATACTTTTCTACCACATCGTGCCGAACTACAGTAAAGTTATCGAAACTCTCATCGAAACGAAAAAGTATTTGCAAGGGAAACAACCTGCTCGATTCTAAATTCTGTAATTGAAAAGGTTCATTTTAATATCGCGTTTATTTCGATTTATCGGGATAAACATGGCCGATTCGTACTCACTCAACGAGACAAGCTCGGCGCGGTACGAGAAGGAGCCGCGTTATTTCGTCGAATCTCATTCACTCGTCAAAATATTACGTGCCACTGTTCGTTAAACATGCTTGTCGTTATTCGAAACTCTTTGAACTTCTCGCCTTTCGGGATTATCCATTAAAAACTCATGGGGTTCCTTTGTTTTTTTTTCTTCTCGGGGTTTTGCGGTTATGTTTGCGCGGTTGATTTTTTGTGAAAACGCGTGGAGACGAGAAACCGGCCGTCGACCCAGCGACGAAGAAACCACGATTTAGTAGGTAAGTTCGATTTATTTTTTAAATATTTTGTATTGTGATTGTGAATTTCGATATATTCCTCAATCGGCGAATCAAGACACAGCGTTTTATTCGTTTTATCATATATTCATCGATACTTTGCCTCGTGCACGTGCATTTTTTGAGGTTAGGCTCCGTTCCGAGATACCACGTGTCCTTCCGGCTCGGCTTTTTCAATGAAAATTTACGATTTTCGTATAAATGTTTTTCAATATTCAGTGAGATGTTTCGGCCGATTCATCGCGATCATTTTCATGCAATTATGCTCCCCGATTCATTCATCATATTTTTACAAATTTCGGATTCAACAATTTATTCCCAAATATGAAACGGGCCAGGAATAGACATGATTGAATTTCCGCTGCTCCGATTCCGGTGCTGAATATAACCAAAAGGATATACGGATTTACATGCATAGAGAATTTCCACGAATAGTTTTACCATTTTCATTTTATCGCAAAATCCAGACCGGCATTCATGAGGTTTTTGTAAATATCAATAAAATTCAATTCTGGAGAACGCAATGCCGGTAGTGGCCGGTGGCCGCAAGTGATTGAAATATATAATCGCGAAATGTTTACGAATATTGGGGAAAAAATGCATAGCCGCGTGACAAGATTTACATCGCAACGATTCGTGATAGCGGAGAATGCGGTAACGTTAATTAATTTGTATCCAAAATCGTCACTGAAACGTGAAAATATAATTATGGCAAGGAATTCATAGTCGCGTTTGAAAAATCGAACGCGGAATTTTCATGGTTACCCACGGTCGATAAGTGATGAGAAAAAATGAGTGATTTGACGCTCGTAGTACCGGAAATGCGCTCCTCGGATATCTTTTACCACGGAGCCAATGAGATTGCAGGCTTAGTGCCACGTTGCCACAGTTCTCGGGTTGACGAGGGACCAATGAAATTTGCAAAAGCCCGGGCAGTTGCGGAAAGACAGAGAGAGAAAGAAAGAGAAGGACGCGATGGATACGTGCGCGAGCGGTGTTGCGGAGCGATGGAGCGGGGAGGAGCGCGGCGGGAAGGGCAAAATAAGGGGATATTCTCTCTCCGGGGCTCGTTTGAGAAATTCCGTGGCCTGTGAACGGTCGCCATGTTTTAGACGAGTGTATGTGCCGCGGCGGTGAGTGCGTCCTTGAAGAAAGAGCCCTATCTCGCGTAGACCGTGTCTCTACGTCCAAATATACAAAACGAAAGAAAAAAAAAGGAACAATGTACCATAAAATATTAGATATAGCACATAATCGTAATATTACGCGAGATACCTAATTAAGGATATAATTGCGTTGAATACGACTGTCAAGTTGATTATCGCGGATGGCGGCTCTACGACGCGAAAATTTGTGATTACATTATGGTGAGTACGGGCTACTATCGCGAGAACGCCAATATGGCGGCGGCGAAGTTTCCTTTGTATCGCGACTGCTCGCGGTCGTGCCTCACCTCGGTCTCCGAGCTTGGATGTCCATTATTTTTTAAACTCTCCCTCGTTATTGAGATTCGACGCGTTTCGATCGGAATTTATTGTCAACAACGGTTTCGTATTCAATAAAGTGAGACAATCAACGACTGCGTACGATTTTTTTACTTCTCAGCATTTTTTTTTTTCAATTCCTTCAAAGGCACGGAATCCGAGGGAAAAGTAAAGAAAGAATATTTCAGCCTTCAAGGCGCGCCGGGTGGAACTTTACGACGCCCTCCGAGGCTCTTCGAACTCTCAAAGACGCGCGTAGCCTCACCCCGCATTTTTACACAGTTTTCAATTTTTTTCCGCTCTTTTTTTTTCATTCCCCCCCCATCCTTCGCGAAAACTCCGGCCCCATGACATCGCCTTTTACGTTTATTTTCTTTTCCACCGCCTCCAACTCAGCTATTTATTTTGTCTCCTTTTTTTACAATTTTCTCCTTCCTCTCCAGCTCGAGTTTACCTTCAGACCTGCTCTTTTCGTCGAACTCTGTACTCACTTTTTTCATTTGCTTTCGTGCAGCTAGAATCACGTTTTTCCTCATTTTAACTAAAAAAACAACATTTATGTTTATACGTTGTTATGAAATTTCATAAATTCATGCAAACACACACGGACGTTTCGTGTCCATAATATTTCGATAAATAAAATAACAAATTTTTTCGTTTCTTTTTCTACATTCGAATTTTTTACTATTTCGACGAGTTTTGGTCGCTAAAATTCGGTTTTACGATTTCCCGTTCACTGACAATTATCCATTCACGTTTAACATTGAAAATAAACAATTTTTTTCTTCAATTTTCTTGTGTCTTTTAGTGTCATGTGTAATGAGTGATAAACAGGGTGCGCCAAATTTGCCGCCCCTTGTGGGGGGTGGAAATAACAATGGACCAACCAACCCAAATGCGACCCAGCAAACTGTCAGTTTGCAACAAGTTCTCGCCTCCGCCCAGGGCCTCAATGTACTCACTACGGGAGGCGGACAACAGTTTGTCATCACTTCACAGGTTCCCGGCCTCACGCAGGTAATTAGCACTTTTTTTTACACAAAAATCAATTTTTTGCTTGTGAATCGTAGTCAGGAACAGAATTTAGGAGCTATGTTCACAGAATTGAGAATTGACGTTCCAATTGTCCAGATTATTCGTCATGAATATAGAAATTTCCAGAATGTACTGTTTTCAATGTTTCCCAATCTGTTTCCTTAACGATTTATCGGGTTTCCATGCTCCGAATCAGAAATACAGCTCCCAAATGCTCACGAAATTCGCGTGGTTTCATTTAGTTTTTAATCAAGCTGCTAGAATTTCCTACGAGGGGTTTTGCAGAATTTAGGGAAATAGCACTTTTGGGGGAATTTGAGGCATTTCTTGGGATATAGAAGTCTGAACAATTGCTTCATGGGGGGAACGAGAGGCGAATCGCGGCACAAGCATCGAGTGTTTCGGGAATCAGCAAAATACAAAAGATGGAGAGGCCAATTTTTAATTTTTTTCATTTTCGTGCATAAAACGTCCGGATGGAAGATAAAAAATTTGGTAGAGAATTTTGGCGACGTTGTGAAAACTGGATTGAGTTTGAAGTATGAAAAAGATATGCGGTAGAAGTTTATATTGAAATTCGGGGATTTTTATGAAAAGGTGTTGTCCGCGGGAGGCGCAACGAATGCGGCGGGTCTTCAACAAGTCGGGTTCCCCCGAATTGTTAACATCGGGGGAGGATCGCAGCGGGTTATCGGGGTGGCATCGGCGAGTGGTTCACCGTTGTCATCGCCGAATCGTCAGACGAAAGTGGTGCTCGCGACATCGCCGAAGCTGATGAGGACGTCGTTAGGGAACATGTTTGTAACGCCAACGTCACAGGCGTCGATAAATAGCATCGTCGCCCAAGCGGGATCGACGTCGCCGTCGCCGGCGCGAAAAAAACTGCGTTTGACCGAAACATCGGAAAAAATAATGGCTTCGGACGATGGGACGTCCGGAGGAAACGCGACGACGACCGGGAGCGCGACGACAACTACGACCGCGACGACGACCTCGACGAGCTATCGTCGCCGGATAATGGAACATAAAATGAAGAGGATGCGAGCGATCCGTGAAAAATACGCGGAAAACGCTTCCGAGTTGTTTTTCCTCCACGCCGGCGGCAACATGATGGATTTCCACAATTGGAAAAGGCGCCCGGCGACTCCTCAGTATCTTCTTTTTCTACGACAACACAGACTCGACCCCGAGGACGATGACGAGGACCTGACCGCCCCTCTCAATCCCCTGAGCAATCCCCTCAACGAAATCGTCCTCGCAACCTGCGGCGCTCCCACAACGATCGTCGTTCCTGGCAATCCTACCCACACCAACAATCCCATCATCAATAATCCCACCACTCCAGTTACCCAAAGCAATGAGGTCAAAATCACCGGAATTGGCGCCACTCCTGTCGCCGTTTCCACCACCTTGCCCGCAGCGGTCGCTCAGCTCAGCCAGCAAGGTAACATTTTTTATCTCAACCTTTTTCACTTCTCCTCGGCTCCCTTCGCTACTTCCGCGAATCCCATTACCGAGATCAATGAAAATAAAAAAAATAACCCTAGCAATTTGAGAATTGAACGTTCTGCGGGTCCAACTTAGAAATTCAATTTTTAAATTTCCCGATTTTTCCAAAATCCCCAAAAAAAATCAATTTATTGTGCGATTTACATTTTTTTTCTACTATTTCCGGTACCGACCTTCAACATGAAAAAAAACTAACTACTATTTGTGATTTGGGATTATTTGAAAAAAATGGCACAAAATTTCGAAAAAATTATTCTTCAATCTTTCGTGTTTTTTTATTTTGTTTTATTTTTTTCTTTCACTCACGTGTACGATATTCTAAATTGGTCGTTTGCGAAATAGGACAAATACCCGGTAGACCTCAGGGTGGTCGTCACGGAATGGTATTTGCCATTCGAGCGACGATACAAACACCGTCACAAGTAACCGTCACCACCACCACCGCTCACCCCTCACCCACTTCTACTATAGCACCCACGATCATTATAGGTGATTACCGTAGGACTGGCAGTCATTGATGTCTACTTGAAATTATCGTTCTTTGTTGCTTCCACGCAAAAGTTAATTTTTTTCGGGAAAGATCGCCTTTCGTATATTTGGCTCGTATTTATAATCGTAGCTCCATGTGATGGAGCACGTCGATTAATTAGAAAGCAAGAAACTTCGAGTTTCCGGTCAAAATTCGTTCGAAATTGCATGACAAACGTTTTTCGGGGACGTAACGTCCTCAATTTTTATGTCAATGTGAAATGAACGCTTTTCGTCGTATTTCGAACTTTGGGACAAACCCACGAGATGAAAATTCCGCTGTTCGAGCTCTCGAAGCTCGGACAGCCTTGCATCTCGTGGGAATATTAAAATCGAGCATGTGTAAGACCTTGGAGAGAACTCCACCTTCGAGGTCTAAGGGAAAGTCTCGTGACATGATAAAATCTGAAAAGTTATTCGTTTGTGCTCGAGGAGCATGAATCAATGTGCGTAGATGTTCCATGGAATGTTGTCGTTTTTTTAATTTTTTTTAAAATTGGGAATACAATTTTCCAGCGGATATTGCAATGTTTTTGTTGCTTTTTCTTGTAGGAGGAACTCCGATTATTCCTGAAGCGCCGAGACCGCAGCCGACAGAAACTCCGATGATTGCGGCTACGACGAGCTCGACTCCTGCTGTGGCCTTTGCCACGAACACAGCGAGTACGACCGTCGCATCTCCCATTGTCGAACAATTCACTGTCCAAACAGCGATCCCGGTGACCGAAGCGAAGAACGAAGCTACTCCCTTGACAACGATCGTAACGACAACGACTAACGACACGACGAGCTCAACCTCGTCGCCTCAGCCGGTCGTTAAACTCGTCAAATTACCTTCAGCGAGCTCCAACAATCTGCCCATCTCCGAAAGCCAAAACAATCAAGAACAAATTGTCGAGAAAGCGAAACAAGAAGCTTACGTCATGCAGAGAATTGCCGAACTCCAAAGGGACGGTCTCTGGTCCGAAAGGCGTTTGCCCAAAGTTCAAGAACCCGCGAGAACCAAAGCTCATTGGGATTATCTGCTGGAAGAAATGGTCTGGCTCGCTGCCGATTTTGCTCAAGAGAGAAAATGGAAAAAGGCTGCAGCCAAAAAGTGCGCCAGAATGGTCCAAAAACATTTTCAGGAAAAAGCTATTCAAGCACAAAAAGCTGAAAAATCACACGAACTTAGACTCAAAAAAATTGCTGGCTTCATGGCAAAGGAGATAAAAACTTTCTGGACCAACGTTGAGAAGGTGAGTTACCAAAAAATATTTCCCAAATTTCGCTCCCTAAAAAATCGTATGTCATCGGATGTCAATCATCAATTTTCGTTCTTCCCCACCATTCGTCGCTGATTTTGTTTCCGAATACCCCACATACTTAAGCCGGCAATCTTGATACTCAATTGTCGATGATTGTGTGCTCATTGTGGGAACATGAAAATTCCAAACGAATCTTTTCGGGCTGCGCTGAAACACTGAACCGACGTAGTCTAAGATGAGCTCGGAAACATTGCGATCGAGCAATTTTTCATTGTCCCGCGAAAATGAACAAATTCTTACGAAATTAAATACGAAAAATCGTTAAAAATTCAATTTTATTCCAAAATGACAGCTCGTCGAGTTCAAACAACAAACAAGACTGGAAGAAAAACGCAAGAAAGCTCTCGATCAACATCTCAATTTCATTGTTGGACAAACTGAGAAATATTCTACCTGGTTGACCGAAGGTCTTAACAAAACCGAGGGCAATCAAAGCGTTCCCGTCTCCATCAACAGCTCTAGAATTTCTTCTCCTGTACCGACCAACAAACAACATTCTGATGGTAATTAACCTTTCCAATTATTTCATTCATTTTTCTTCGACAAATATCTTAGGGTATTTTTTCTTTCCATTTCTCCTTCAATTTGAATTTTTTAATTTCAAAATTGCAATTAAAATTCAATTGAAATAAATTTGCTTTAATTATAATTAAAGATTTTTTCTATTTTTATTATTAATCAATTTATAATTGTAAAATTTGAATTAATTTTTCAAAAGCATACAGTTTTCCATATTTCTTGACTTTCCCTGTGACAGTGTGTAAAGCCGAAAATGCAATAAAATGAAATACCCAAAATCTTCAAACCACTCAAAAATCTAAACATTCAGTGATGACACTATACCGTTTCTGAAGGGGCGAGAACCATTCAACTCAATCCTGTTTTCTGCTGTTAACGAGGCATTTGTCTGAGAGCATTACAAAAAAAAAAAATGTCAAAAATTGAATTTTGTTAAATTGGCTGAGCTAAAAATAGCCATTCGTAAATACTAAATTCCAGACGAGTTCGAGCCGAATCAGAGTTCCGAGGACGATGAGGAGACGATAGCGAAGGCCGAGGAAGAAATGAAATCGGTCACGAATCACAAGGAAGAGGTCGAGCTCTTGAAAAAAGAATCGGAGATTCCGCTCGAGGATCTCATCAAAGAATTGCCTCCGAATTACCTCGAGGAAAGGGACAAGAGTCTCTCGCCTTCGCCGCGAGACTCCGCTGACCCGGAAACTGACTCCATGGTCGATGGCGACGCCGAATTCACGGTCGCCTCGGACGAATCTTCCGATGACGAAAACACCATCATGGAACAAGAGAAATTGGAAGGAAATACCAATCACCAGAAAGAACTGGACGATCTCAAGGTTAAAAATATTCAAAAAATCCATTGTTCCCTCTCGAATTTCCTTCCATCCAAAGTGATTTGTACTAAAAATTACAAATCATTATTTCAGGAAGGTAGACTAAAGAAACAGCTTTCCCATGCAACGATTCTCCTCGTAAGATTTGTTGCGCAAGAATGTTCGACATTCCCTCAAATTTTCACCTTTTCCCATTTTTTCCCGTGTCCCCCGAAACAAAAATGATAATCGACCAGAATTCTGATAAAACGTAGAAAAAAAACGAAAATTCACGCTGAAAATTGATTTTGTCCAGGCTGAAAATGAAATGTCTATCGATGAACTTATGGCCAAGTACGGAAGCATGGCCGAGACATCAATGGACGTCGACGCAGAATCTGATCATGGTGAGAATTCTTATCTTTTTTTTCGGAATTGAAATTAAAAAAAAATAAAAAAAAATAACAAAAAAAAAAAATTTCAATGATGACACTATACCGTTTCTGAAGGTGCGAGAACCATTCAACTCAACCCTGTTTCGTGCTGTTATCGAGGCATTTGTCTGAGAGTACAATAAAAAAAAAAAAAAAATCCAGAGAAAAAATTGAAAATTATCAAAATTCATTATAACGAGATTTTGTTCTTTTTTTTTTGCTCCAAACGTAGAA
Organism: Campopleginae sp. 14b; assembly: GCA_030522525.1. Classification (NCBI taxonomy): domain Eukaryota; kingdom Metazoa; phylum Arthropoda; class Insecta; order Hymenoptera; family Ichneumonidae; species Campopleginae sp. 14b. The sequence goes on from JAPYYS010000248.1 coordinate 100,249, forward strand.
TCTGGCGGTGATTCAGATAAAGAAGAAATGGATCAACAAGACGAAAAGTCCTCGAGTGAGAGCGAGAGCGAAGACGAAACGAAAGAAGACGAAGATTCGCAGACCCAGAGCGACGGGGAAACTGGCGTCGGTCTCAAGTCTCTCCTCGAAGATTTGTCCAGCGACAAATCCGATGATAAACAAAAATCTGAGCACGTGGAACAATGCGAAAGTCACAACGAAATGGACGACGTTGCTGCACTCGCGGAGAGCATACAGCCCAAGGGAAATACGCTCCTAACAACGAGTGTGAGTTTCCATTTAATTAACCATTTTTCCACGAAATTCGCTCGCGAAATCGAGAAATTAGCGCAAACTCAACGCAGTTAGATTTTTCGATCCTTCCATCCAAAGTGTTTTGCTTCTTGGCATCTCATTATTTCAGGAAGGTAGAATAAATCATGTGAAATCTTTCCCATGCGACGAATATCCACGTTCAGGTCTCGTTGCGCAAGAGTATCACACAATTTTTTCCCAAATTTCATTAAAATTGAGTTTTAAACTTTCTGGATCAGGGCTCGACCGAAAAAACGAAAACGGACGCTGGCACAGTGACAAAATAGTAAATTCTTTGCGAACCAAGCGCGTCAATCGTCCATAAAAAAAATAATAATAAAAAAAAATGGAACAGAGAAAAAATAAGATTTTTATCACTGTCGTCTAGTGTCTCGTTTTTGTTGACGAAGAATCAATTTTTCGTAAAAATAGAAAAAGGAATTTTTCGTCAATAAAAAACTACAATATAGGAAAAGAAAATGGAAAATACAAAAAAAAAAGAATTTCCATAATGGCAATTTAAAGAAAATAATAATTTTTTGTCGCTGAAAATAAAAATAAAATAGAAAAATGAAAAATATAAAGTAGAATAACTAGAAAAAAAAAATTTCAATGATAATTTTCGAAATATGATTCCGATTGCAGGTCGTAACGAAAATCCCGTTTTTGCTAAAACATGCTTTGCGAGAATATCAGCATATCGGTTTAGACTGGCTGGTAACGATGTACGAGAGGAAATTGAATGGAATTCTCGCGGATGAGATGGGTTTAGGAAAAACAATTCAAACGATAGCGTTGCTGGCGCATCTAGCTTGCGAGAAAGGCAACTGGGGGCCGCATCTGATAATCGTGCCGACGTCGGTGATGCTGAATTGGGAAATGGAGTGTAAAAAATGGTGTCCGGGTTTCAAAATCCTCACGTATTACGGAACGCAGAAAGAGAGAAAGCAAAAGCGAACTGGCTGGACGAAACCCAACGCTTTTCACATATGCATCACTTCCTACAAACTCGTAATCCAAGACCATCAGAGTTTCCGAAGAAAAAAATGGAAATATCTCATTCTCGACGAGGCCCAAAATATAAAAAATTTCAAATCTCAGAGATGGCAATTGCTGCTCAATTTCCAAACCCAAAGGTTTGTACTTTGTTTCCCCAAGAAAACATCTGAATGAGACTGAAGTTGGCAACGTTGGGTTCCAACGAAAAATACGTTTTTCTATTAATTTTTTATTCAAATTAAAAAATCATCAATATTTTCGAATAGATTTTGTATTTTGAAATTTTCTTGAGAAGAAACAGAATTTCGTTGCGTTCCATGGATGCAAACTTCAGCGTCGTAATATTTGACCCGATTTTTTATTTTTTTTCTCGATTTTTTCGCAATTCACCTTTTTTTTCAACTTTTTACAGGAGACTCTTGCTGACTGGCACACCGTTGCAAAACAACCTCATGGAACTTTGGTCTCTCATGCATTTTTTGATGCCGAACGTCTTCCAGTCCCATCGGGAATTCAAAGAATGGTTCAGCAATCCGGTTACTGGAATGATCGAAGGAAATAGCGAGTACAACGAAAACATTATTCGGCGTCTTCACAAGGTCTGTACGTACTGCTTTTCTACACGTATAGTTCGTACTCGCAAAAAACAGACAAAAAAAATTAAATTCAGTAGAAAAATAAAATCTTAACGTTTCTCAAGCTCGAGGCTTTTTGATTTTACAAAAAAAAAATCATTCGCTGCCGACAAACCGAGTCTCAAAGATTCTTCGTGATCGTCTTCGGTTAAATTTGATTAAACAGCGATAAAAAAATTATTTTCTCCATTAAAACTCGTGTGGCTAAAGTGGAATTTCTATGTCATGCGTATCCTGTCTAGAGGGACATTCTTCATGGAAAATAAACTCACACTTGTCCAATACTCAGTGAGGCAAATCCCAGTTTATCAAGTTTCGAATGACACAATTGGTTTTTCTTCGTTCTATCGTTTCCAGGTTCTGCGGCCATTTTTACTCCGAAGGTTGAAAACCGAAGTGGAAAAACAATTGCCAAAGAAATACGAACACGTCGTCATGTGTCGGTTGTCCAAAAGGCAGAGATACTTGTACGATGACTTCATGTCCAGAGCCAAGTAAGTTTTTCACCTTTTCTTGGACATTCGAAATTTGAAAAAATGAATATTCGTTGAAAATCATTCAAATAATCGTCAAAAACGCCAAATTTTTTTCAAAATTCCAGTCACAAAAAGACCGATACATTAATCATGATTTACGATTAAGACAAAGACGTGACATCATGAAAAAATTAAAAAACTAAATAATTGTTGGAAATTACAAAAATAATCGTGAAAAGTCAACAAAAAATTCACAATTCCAGTAACAAAAAGACAGATCCATTGAAAATCGTCGACAAGCAGAAAAATAATCAGAAGTTGAAAAGCATATGAAAAAATGAATGATCGTTGCAAATTATAAAAATAATCGTGAAAACTTGAAGATTTTTAAGATTCCAAAGAAACAAAAAGACAAATTGATTAAAAATAATTGACAAGTACGCATCATCGATCAGTGATTGGAATTCGTAGACAATTGCTTTTGCAGTGATGCTAGATTAATTTTCAACACTCGGGCCAGCTTGTGCAGAATCTTACCTTTTATGGACATTCTAGAACCGAGAGTACAGAAATAAATCAAATTTTATTTGAACGAGAAACAGAAATGTTCTCTTCCATTGTATTTTCCTGCTAATTTTTGCGATTTTCCCTTCTTTGGCAATAATAGAACGAAGGAAACTTTGGCAAGCGGAAATCTCTTGAGCGTCATAAACGTTCTCATGCAATTGCGAAAAGTTTGCAATCACCCGAATCTTTTCGAAGTGCGACCGACGGTCTCGCCTTTTCAAATGGATGCGATTGAGTTTGTGACTGCCTCGTTGGTGTGGAGCGCTCTTGATTACGATCCTTTCAAGGTAAAAAAAAAAATCAGACGCGAACAAAAAAATTTTATGGTTGAAGCAAAAAAATTTCGTGAAACTGACCGACTATTTTTGCTCAGTGCGTCGATCTCACGGTGCTGAACCTCCTCCTGATAAATCTGGAGTTCACGACGACGGCGTTCGTCGCTCATCGGGCAAAACGGCTCCAAACCCCCCGAAAACTGATCGAAGAAATTGACAGTTTGCCGGATCCATCGCCGCGATGTCCATCCGGAAAAATCAAGATCAACGTCCGTCTCTCCAATCAGACTAAAGCACCGGCGGCTCCTCCACCTCCCGCAACTCCCAAAGTCAAAAACTTTACCGGCATCGTTCAGAATCCACGGACTACCAATTCGCCCCTTATCAAAACTATCAACAACCAGGCCAGTCCTGGACAAGGTAAAAATGGTCCATTTTTCTCCTCTCCGTTCCTTGCTCTCGAATTTCTTTCCCCAATCAAATCTAACGTCGAATTTTCAATCTCCAGGGGTCACTTTGAGGGTTGCCGGTGGCCAGCAACTGCAAGGATACTCTGTTCAACTCGTTCAACACCAGGGCAGCGTCAAAGGTTAATAAAAAAAAAAGGCCCAAACTTGAAAAAAACAAAATTCTTTAATTTTTTTTTGCAACTTTACAGTGAGAAAAAAAGCTTTATTATAGATAATTTACTAACTTATTAATATATATATATATATAATTTATTAAAAATGATTGCGGAAACTCCAAAAAAATGTCAACATTCGACAAGCCCAAAAAGACAGATCTATCAATAATCATTTACGATAAAGGTAAATACGGATCAACAAAAAAAAATGAATAATTGTTGAAAATATTTTTAAAAATCGTGCAAACTCTAGAAATTTTCCAAAATTCTATTGACAGAAAACGACAGATCCATTAAAGATCATTTACAACAAGGATTAATATATGTGGCAACAAAAAAAAATAAAAGGGTGAATAATTGTTGAAAAATATTGAAAAAAATCGTGAAAACTCGGGAAATGTTTCAAAATTCTACAGTAATAAGAAAACATTGATTTGAAATAATTGACGAATACGCATCATCGATCAGTGATTGTAATTCGTAGACAATCGCTTTTGCAGTGATTGCTAGAGAAAAGAGTTCCTAATACGAATGAGCACTCGGGCCAGCTTGTGCAAAATCTTACCATTTATGGACATTCTAGAACCGAGAGTACACCAAAAAAGCCAAATCCGCCAATTTTTGTTGTTGGATTCTCGAAATTCATTAACTGATGGAAAAAAATGATTTTCAACAGCTTTTCCGGTGGCGACTTTGGCCCACAATCCCCCGGGAAGCCCGAGCGTAACAACGACGAGTCCAGGGAGTTTGAATACCCAAAGGATAACGGTTGGCAATGCGAACATCCGGGACGGTCTTCAACGATTGACGACGCAGACGGTGACGGTGAAACAAGGCGATTCGGTCCAAAGGATCGCTGTGCCAAGCTTCGCTCAGCTTGTGCAAACGTCAACAGGGCGACACATAATTCTCACCTCAAACCAGCAAAACACCAACACCGGTGAGTTGGGTCAGTCAATTTTTTAAATATTTTTTATTATCTCTAAAATAATCCAAAACTTTCACAGAATCCCAACCCTTTGAGTACACACTGGGTCATTTTGACCCGACCAATTCTCCGTCACCGATTGTTCGGCATTTAATGGCAACACTTTGCCATTCAATTCTTGTTTTCGTCAAAAAAACAAGTTTAGAAAAATCATATTTACCGAAATACGACGATCTGAAAATCGTTTTGGGTCAAATTGACCCAATGTGTACTCGGAGGTCTGAAGATCGCATACCCTGGCACGCTCGCGATGGCAGCTTCCTAGCGTTTGCCATCGTTTTAATTATTGTCAGGGTAGAAAAAATAAAAATCCCTTTTAAAACTCATGTTTCGAGAATTAAATCTCCGATTCGTGAATCCTGTCTGGGGATACAAGCTCAACATTTCCAACTGCTCAAATTTATTAAGATCAATAATAAAAAAATAGCATTAGCTGAAAAAATTAAGATTTCAAGTTTTTTAATTTCTTTTTCGCCATTTTTTTTACTTCAGTGTCCTTCCCGGTTATGACCTCGAGTGGCCCTCGCCTCACTGTACTGTCCAAGTCGTTAATGGGTATCTCAACAGCCAACAAAGTGGTCGGCAGTGTCGTGACAACGACGACGAACGCCGGAGGAAGACTGGGAATGAGAGTCCCTTCGTTGAGCGTCAACGCCTCTCCGATTCAAGTCGCAACCGCTATTCAACAGCAACAACCGCAACAACAACAATCATTGAGATGTGGCATTGTCACTCGATGCGCTCAGAAAGAACCCCTTAAAGTTCAGCCGAAAGAAGAACCGAAATCCGAGTTCCACATCGTAAGTATTTCATCCCATTACTCGAATCTTTTCAAATTATGCCAAGCGATGGCAGAGCGGGACTAGATACGCCGCAAATCTACTTTTAGCCATTTTGGCATTTTTGATTGAATCAAACTTTTGAAACTTTTGATGAAGCATGTTTAAAAATATTCTTATTGATCAAATTTAGAAAAATTTACCCCTAGGAAATTTTTGACAATTTAAATTTATAGAATATTAAAAATTAGATTACTTGAACTTTTTAAATTCAGTCTCAATTAAGCAATCTGAGAAAAATCCAACGGAGCGGATTTTCGAAATTTCTAATCAATCAAATTCGCATAATTGTTAATGAATGAACTTTTCAATTGAGAGAATTTCAAAAATTTCTAATTAAGGCAATGTTCAAAATGAAATCATTTCAATTTCCTTAATTAAGTCTCAATTAAGCAATTTTCCGAAATTCTTCATCAAGCGGAATCAAAAAAATGGCAGCAGAACAGATTTAAAAAATGTTGAATTAATCAAATTCTTGAAATTGCGAATGAATAAATTTGTCAATTAAGCAAATTTCCAATTACGCCAATATTCAAAATCAAATTATCGTAATTTCCTTAATACATAATTAAGCAAATTTACAAAATTTTTCATCGAGCTACTAGCAAAAAAATTCAACAAACCCAAATTTTCAACATAATGAAATTCTAAAAATCGTTAACTGATGAAACTTTCTTTAATCTCCAACAGCCGCAACTGGAGGAGGAACGAAGAAAGAGGCGACAATCAAAGTTGCAAGGAATAGCGGACGTGAACGAGAAGCGATGCGCGGCGTGCCCATTGTACGGAGAGGATTTGTTCACAGCGTTGCGAGTGGAGAAGCCAGCGACGGTATGTCAATGGCACAACGGTTTGCTTCACTGTAAGAATGCGAAAGAGACAGCGCGAACGCGAAAGCAATTTTTCTCGCGGACGGAGGCGCTAGCTGCGGCGATAAAGTCGACGGAAGAAATAGTGGAAGAGCTGAAAGAAGTATTTCAGCGTTTCGTGGTGTACGTGCCAGCAGTGCGTGCGCCGACGCCACGTTTCCACGTGTCGCATCCGTCGCCGCACAAGTTTTGGTCGCAGCAACATCTTCGCCTGGAACTGGAGACGCAATTGTCGCCGAAATTAGAAATCGTCCATCCAGTGGCGAGCGCGATGATGACGCAATTCCCCGATCCGCGGTTAATCCAATACGATTGTGGAAAATTGCAGTCGCTCGATCGTCTCCTGAGAAATCTCAAGGCCGATAATCATCGCGTCCTGATATTTACCCAAATGACGAGAATGCTCGACGTCCTCGAGGCGTTTCTCAATTTCCACGGTCACATTTATTTGCGATTGGACGGAGCGACCAAGGTCGATCAGCGCCAAGTTCTCATGGAACGTTTCAACGGCGACAAACGAATATTTTGCTTCATTTTGTCCACGAGATCCGGTGGCGTGGGCGTTAATCTTACCGGCGCTGACACCGTTATCTTTTACGACAGCGATTGGAACCCGACGATGGACGCACAAGCCCAGGATCGTTGCCACAGGATAGGACAAACCAGGGACGTCCACATTTACAGACTCGTCAGTGAGAGGACCGTCGAGGAAAATATCCTGAAGAAAGCCAACCAGAAAAGATTGCTCGGTGACTTGGCCATCGAAGGCGGAAACTTTACCACCGCATACTTCAAAACCGTGAGTGTTCCGAGCCCAAATTTTCTAAAAATCTTTTTTCTTCAAAATTAATTCCCCAGCCCGTTCCATCTCGTAAGAACCGAAAATTCCGAGCTAATCGACTTTGTCTCTTCACAGTCGACCATCCAAGACCTCTTCGACGTCGACCAAACGGAAAATGACGCTTCGACGCGGATGGCTGACGTGCTGGAGCAAAATCGAGACCGCGAAAAGGCTCTGCATCGCGAATTGGCAACAACTTCGACAACGCCACAGCCCAGCGAAGAAAAAGTAGCGATCGGTGCATTGGAAAGCGCGCTCGCTGCTGCCGAGGAAGATCTCGACGTCCAAGCTGCGAAAACTGCTAAGGCTGAAGCTGTGGCTGATCTTGCAGAGTTTGACGAGAATATTCCGTTGGACGAGACCGAGAGAGACGACCCGCAGTTCAGCAAGGCCGAGCAGGAAGTCCAAAACTTGGTTTCTCAGGTAAATCCACCGGCAATTTTTTTTCTAAATATTTTTAATTATATTTCCAAATACTTGTCGTGCATTTTTCGAGAATTTAACGCGAAACAAATTTCCGGCGAATTCTTTACAGTTGACTCCGGTCGAGCGTTACGCCATGAAGTTCGTGGAAGAAGCCGACGGAAGTTTTTCCGCAGCTCAATTGGCAGCGGCGGAGCGTGAGCTGGAGCAGCAGAAAAAGGAATGGGAATTGGACCGTTTGCGGGCGTTACGAGAGGAGGAAGAACGCCGTTTACGTTTGGCCGACGACGACGAGAAGCCGTTGACGTTTGGGCGCGAGGATTCCCAAAATCAGGTTAACAATTATAGTAATAATAAGCGCGTAGGTGTTAAAAAGCGGGCGTGTCCGGAAGCGAGTCGCGGTAGAATAGTGGGAAATGCGAGGATAGCGGTGAACACAAAGCGTCGAGGTACGTTGCGTCGTTGTGTAGAAAAGCGAGGTAATAGGTTAAGAGAACAATCGATGACTGAGAGCGAGGAGGAAGACGATACGACGACGGACTCGGAAGATACGGAGGAGTCTCAAGACGACGATCTCGTCGAGGACACTCCTGACGAGGAATCTTCGCACACGGAGAGTCAGAGTCAAGGCGACGAGGAAGAGGCGGAGGAGGAAGAAGAAGCGGAGGATGAGGACGAGGTAGAAAACGATGAAAACAATCAAGAGGATAAAGAGGCCGACGAGGACGAGGAATTCCGGGACGCGAGAAACACGATCGACCGCGGAGGCGCTCGCGGCAACGGCAACCATTCCAAACGTCGCGATCGCCTCACCAAATCCTGTTCCGAGCGTAACAATCGATGGGACATAAACAGTCCGCGCACAAGATCTCGCGGCGATGTCAAAATCAACCTCTGGGCTCTCGACGTCAGTCCCATTCTGCCCGGCGCCAAACCAACTTTCCGTAACAATCGAAAACTCCCGGGAAAAGCCCGCAAAAAATCCGAACAAAGCAAATCCGACGATGGTTTCGTGCTCCCTATCCCACCTGCAAGTCCCAAGAAAAATGTCAACCCCTCGAGCGGCAATTCGCTCGAAAAAGCCGCCAATATCCTCGACGAAAAATCCACCGAGGACGAAGATGACGATGAAACTTCCTGGACCAATAGAAGAAAACATAGTGCCAACGAAATAGCGAATAAAGAGAGTGAAACTGAAAACAACCAGATCACCTCATCGCCCATAGTGACTGTCGCTAAAATCGCTAACGTCGAAATACTCATCGCCGAAAAAATGTCCGAGATCTCTTGCAATATGGAAATGTCCCAGAGCGACGAGAGCGCCGAACACGAAAGATCCTGCGCCTTTTCCTCCGACTCCAGAAGCAACGGCGAAGACGATATTTTTGATGTTTCTTCGGCAATTACTCCCTTGAAGAGACCGAGTCTTGATTCTCCTCGTCCAGAAATTTCTCTGACCGACTTGCCAGCCACGAGACAAGAAACAACCGAAGAAACTGTCAGCCCCGCAGACGTCACGAGACCCTCGCGTACGAGAGCAAAAATCCCAGGCGTCAAACGTTTGACACAAACTTTCGACGCGAGTTTCGACGAGTCCGGAGTCAACAGTAAGTTCGAGAGCGAGTCTCTGATCTCTGGGACTACGAGCAAAACTGCCGTTCTCCAGGTCCGAAGATCGACGCACAAATCTTCCACGAGTTTCGGCAAAAGTCTCACCGACAAAGAAACCCCAAATAATTCCGAGATTTCCAACCGAAAAGTTTCTTCGACCGACAAATTCGAAGAGACTCTGCGGGCCCCGGAGAACGAAGCAGCAACGATCGAAAGTTCCAATTCCCCGTCAACGAAAAGATCGACGATCCCGTTGACCCGCGCAAGTCGACGCTCCAACGCAAAATCCGTCACCCCGGATCGTGACAAAGCGGCTTTGGATTCTCCCGGCGAATACATCGCCCCGACGTCGCAAAAACAACGCAACGTCGCGAAACGTTCTCAAAGCAAAATTACCCTCGAAGATGTTCCCAAAGCGATCGAAACGTATCCGGAGACCGTGACAAACTCGACGGAAACATCGAACGATGAAAATAGCCCAGAGAGTGTCGAGTCCAATGCCGAGAAGCAGGAAATCGTGGCCAAGGACGAAACGACTGTCCGAGACGTCGTTAAAGCGAACCCACCGAAAATTTCCGCCACCGAAAAAGCGGAAAATACTAGCGAAGAAAAAAAAGATAAATCCACCGAAAATGATCGATTCCTCGCTTCGCAAATCGACAAGAAAATCATTCTCAGTTCCTTCGCTTTCGCGAACCCCTCGATTGCGTTGTGCGACAAATTGAACGCTGAGCCACGCGTACGTTTGCGAAGGCCAGACACACCGTTGCCGGGCGTAGTGACTCGTCGAACTAAACCAACTTCCGGTCCCGAAGCCTCGACCTCCGGATCGTCCAACGACGTAGAAACAAAGTCGTCTTCCTTGCAAACGAGAAAATCGTTAGAGGGCCGAAGAAGCACTAGACTCTGTAGCGGCCTGCCCTTGGAATCTCAAGATCTCGAATTAGCGATGCAGAATATAATAAAATGCGAGGCGAAAGTCGTTTTAATCAAAAGACCCGAGACCTCGATCGGAGAACAATCGAAAATGAAAAAACTGCCAAATTCGTCGTCCTCGACGATCAACGTTTCGTCGTTAACGAGTTCGCAAATAACGGCAAATTCTCCGAAGATTATAGTGAAAAAACTAGACAATCGATTCACCAGATCGTCCTTGAGTTCGAGCACCGAAAACTCGAAAACGAACAGCTCCTTGTCAGCGAACGATCGACCGACGACCCGGAGCTCGAGACCAAGTCTCGACAACGGTTTCCTCGTGCCGCAAACGCTCCCTCGAAAAATCAAGTCCGTCGGAGCTGAAAATTCGAGTCAACCAAGCGTGAGATTAAATCGTAAGACAACAAACGAAACGATCCAGCAAGCAACGAGCGTTTCCGGCTTCCCGGTCTCTCAAAAACGCCGACCCGATACCCCATTGCCGTCTATCGATTCGCCGACGAGAGTGACTCGGTCCCGCGCCGAAAACAGCAGCCAAAATTCGGTTCTCCCAAAAACTAAAAATTTACGTCGCACATCTACGAGTAACGAGTCCGTCGCGAGATTGCGTCGTTCGGTTTCGCCTCCTGGCTCGCCCGTTAAACGGGGAGACGCCAACGATACAGATTCCAACGGCAATGCCGTCGTCCATGAAAATTCGAGCAAAACAACGAGCGACCAGGACTCGAGTTCGAGTTTTTTCGAGCATGAAAAACCTCAACGAACTGCCAAGGTCGTTGCGATACTCACGCTCGAATCCCGCAGCAACAATCACAAAAGCGCATCTTCGAACAGTCCCGTCAAAAAACCGATCGACGACAACGAATCCAAAAGCCCGAGCATCAGCAGCAACCCTTCCTCGACCATCGACGTCGATAGCGAATCCGAAAGCGACACGATCGCCAACGATTCCAATTCAACGCGAAAACTATCCGCCAGGAAAAGTATCAAGAGAACAAGAATGTCGATAGGTAAGTCGTTCATTACCGACGATTCCGAAGCACAATTGCTCGACGTCGTCGATGAAAACAAAGACGAAGATTTGCCGATTCAGCCGACGAGGAAACTCGTCAAATTACACTCGTCAGCGACGTCGATCGAGAAACTCAACAGTACGGCCTCTTGATCCGAAACCTCAATGACAATTCACCCAATTGCAAAGTCTCAGTGAATTAGAAAATAAATCCAAGCACGTAAAAAAAAAAATTATTACGTTAGCGGAATATCGAATGAGGCTCGAGACCGAATGTTCTTTTTTTCCTTTCGTCTGTGATAAAGCTCCGAAAAATAGTTATTCGTTAACGAACCTGAATCGTGTCCCGTAAGAGAACTCTAAAAAACTGGATTGATCGTTGATTTCAAGAAAATCACATTTTCCTCGAGATTTTTCGAAACTGAGTCGATACCACGATTATTTTTGGTATGAAAACGATCGAAACGGCTGACAAACACTTCTGCCCCGAATAATCTCGGAACTGATTTGAATCGACGATGAATTTCCTGCTTTCCTACGAACACGATTTCAACGTCGATGAATGAATTCAATGGCGAGCCGGTAACTGCAACGACTCGAGTTTCCGATTCGGAGCCAATCGGCAGAGAATCCCATAAGAAGCTGGACTTGAAAAAGCTTTTTGTTTTTTCTTATCGATAAAATTGATCGATGCAATCGAACCCGGTGAACGAAACGGCTCGACCTCAAGCGAAAAATCCAATTTTTGTAAATATACCATGTGAAATATCGAAAGAGTGTTATCGAGGATAAAGAAAACCGGGTGTTCTCGTTGGTGAGAATATTCACGACGAAAATCTCAAGCAAGCTTTTATTTCTTCGACCGCGAGTGCTTATTTTTGTTGTTAGTGAGCTTTGTACAAAACGAGCGAAGTAAATAGAGTTTAGGGAGAGAAAATAAAAGCAAGCAGTGAAGATAGAAGTCACGACGAGCGAAGAGAAGACTACTCGCGTGTGTGTGTAAATTAGAGACGACGATTGGGGACAACAGTGAATAATGTAACTGACCGAAAACTCAAAGTAAATCGAAACCAACAACAATAACAAACACACAAAACAAAAAACAAGAAGAAACCCCCTCTGTACTGGGTCCGTTAATATAATTTATATATTTCGTGATAAGCGAGACTCATGACTGTACTATATTAGCTTTAGATTTTTGAAAAGACTAACGAAGAAACGACGAGGTAACAAACGAGCAAACGAAAGATTCAAACAAAATAGAAAACAACAACAAAACCCATAAATATTCGGAGGCAATGCAGATGGCATGCTAAACAAAAAAACACACACTCACACATGTTTGTTGTTGAATGAAAAAACAGAGTCGGCTGACCTGCGAAGCTCGCGTGCAAAATTTCGTAAATAGCAAAAAGAGATTAATTCCTTTTTCTCTGATTACGAATAACGTCGCAGCCAGCCAAATCCTGAATTCTCATAATTCATGGAAAACTACACCTCAGATATACTTGTACCGCGTTTTTAAATTAAGTTGCGTGCCTGAATTTTTTGTATGATCGAGTGCGTGCTGTGTTCCCCCGTAAAGGAAATTTTCGAGTATGAGTGGGAGGAGAAAGTGAGAGAGAGAGAGAGAGAGACAACAACGGAATATTCCTTGCTATGAATAAAGACGAAAGAAAAACCTCAACACGTGTGTTTTCTTATTTCTTGGTGCGTTTCCAAGTCTGTCCGATCAAAGGTTCAGTTCCGTTTTGGTGTCCAAAGAAAAACAAAGAAACAATCATTTATAAACAAACAATCATATTTGAACGAAAAGAAAAAAAAAGCATTTTATAAAAATAGATTAATAGATTAAAACAAAAGCATATATTTATATACATGGGATATATTTATATGTGATTGAAGATAAAAGTGAGAAAATCATTTGGCTCAGTGTGCTTGTTTATGATTGGATAATATTCACAGATATACGACAGGATGAATTTCTTTTCTTCTTGCGTGTCAGTTTGGTGTGGCAAGGCCTTCAATGACCGCACAACAATTATCTCATTATATTCAAAAAATAAATTGAAAAAAAAATAAAAATGAAAAAGGTTTCACAGAAAATTCATTATTGTTCTTGTAGGATTAATCGTGTAATGAAAATGGGGATTAAACGTTTTTTTTACAACATTTATAATGGCACCAAAACACTGCCTTTGCCATTCCAAACTTGGAAATTGCCAAGATATAAGCAGGCACATAAATGAGCGTGTTGTCTCAAGCGATATGCTTATTATTTTTATTTTTAAACGAAATTTACAGTAGTTATGGAAAATCATGATTTTTACGTTGCCAATTAAGCACGTCACTTAAATCTCTTTGTCTTGTAGCGATCACCGGAATTTTTGAATTGAGCCTTTGAACCGACAAGGCAGGCCAAACCTTCATTAACATCGTTCATTTTCCTCCTTCCAAAAAAAACACTCGAAAAAGTTGGAAAACTGTGCTGTTTCGTACGTCAGGATAAATTTTCAACAGACAATTTTATGGCGTTTCGTCGAATCTTTCTCATTCAGTTCTCGTTCCTTTAATTATTTTCAAATTGTTTCTTCATTAACATTTTTTTTCTTTTTTATTTTTGTTTCCTTCGATTCCATTTTTCAAGAAATTTTGTATTCTATGCAGTAGGTGAGTCTCTTTCAACTAAATTCTGGTCAACTCGCTACGGCAATATTTGAAGCATTTTTTTCCATTCCATTGTTGTATTCTCCGCTTGGTCTACGTTTATCGTTAAAGAATGACAACTCAATTTCGATCCGCATACTTTGGTACGTACCTTCTCGTACTCATCGATTGAAATTTACTGACTTTACAGATATGGTTGTCGGAAAACACCATGGAACAGATGCCGGTAAGAAAAAAGTCATTTTTACGTTCATTTCAATTTCCAATTTCCCAAAAGTCCAGAATGCCTCAAGATCGAGGGAAAAAAAATTTCATTTCTTGTTCCTCTGTGTCAATAAAAACAGATGTGGTGTCCACCGACTCCGCCAACTTCCGACAACGACGTTTACGTCGATTATTCGTTGGGTTTCCTTTACGATTCGACGCCAATGAGCGAGGCCCAATTGCCTCCGGTCTACGTTAAGAAGGAACAGAAACGTAGTCGCGTCGAAGTTTCTGATGGAACGAGAGACGGTAATGGCCAAAAAAATTATCGTATAAGTTTGAATTATCCCGAAACGAGAGTTCCATCGAATCCACGCGGAGATTCCGCTCCAGACGACGATGAAACTTACAAAATGCTTTCTCCAGGTCGACGTCCGATAAAAATGAGACACAAGGAAGAATCGGTGTACGCGCCACGTTCCTTGTTCGATCGTCCATCGCCGGCATTGATTAAAATGCGTCGAGACATAAAGCTCCACAAATATCGTCCAATCGTGCGACCCCAAATGTCGATTTCCGGCGTCAAGCCGTCGACGATGTTGAGGACACCGAGCGACCAAGAACACGTCCTAGACTGGATGGTCCACGAGGATTGGTCGCTTCTCCAAGCGATACAACTTTATCAAGGCTTGCCATTGAATCTCGTTATTTTGTCACCTGGCCATACACCCAACTGGGATCTCGTTGCTGACATCGTAAATAACACCTCCAGAATCTACAGGTCCCCGAAACAGTGTCGCACGCGTTACGAGACCGTTATCGTCCCGAGAGAAGAAGGCAAATTGCTTTATGACACGACGCCCAAGAAGCAGAAAAAACAAAAGGGAGTTTACAAACTGCCGCAGGTTGCTGAGGTAAAAAAAAATCCGTTTTTCAAGTTATTAATAATAATAATAATAATAAAAAAAAATTCTCCGTATTTTTCGCAATTACATGACCAATTTTTTTATTTCTCACGATATTTCGATGCAAAATTCTGACAGATTTATAAAAATCGATTCGCAATTGTATGGAAATTTTTGATATTTGCAGCAACAGAGTAAAACGAATCGTCCAATGCGAACTTCCCAGTTGTACAGTCAAGACAAGAACAATTCCTTCACGCTGATGTGTTGTCAGCGATTCGACACGATAAAGTCGGTGTCGAACAAGCGTCCGCAGCCGGCGAAATCGTTGCTGGTGAATCCGTTGCTGAAAAATCCAAAGCACGCGGAAGTATTGGCAGAGTCGGGGATCCAGTACGACGGTCCATTAGCGCCGATTGAAGTGGCGACTCGTAGGGCGGAGAGAATCGCTAAGGAAAAGTTGAAGAACGTTGTAACGGTTTTGGCTTCGTCAGTGTCGGCGTCGACGTCGACGATCCCGACGGCGGAGCAGCAGCAGCAGCAAGTCCAGCAGCAACAACAACAACAGCAACAAATCCACATCGTTCAACAGAGCCAAAGCGCGCAGACGCAACAACAACAAATAGTCGCGACGACCACTCCGCAGGCTCATCAATTGACGCAAATCGTCGCGACCGTCGCAACTCCCACGAGCCTTAAGAACGCAGCAATCACGACTACCATCGCAACTAGCGTGCCCAGTGTCGTCACTGCCACAGTCAAAGCCTCGAGAGCAAGCGGCGGGACGTTGACGATGCAGGATTCGAGATCAGCGCCTACAGTCGTCAGTGTGGCAAATCTCCAAGCTGCCCAGCGATTAGCAACGGCGAATCTCGTCTCCGGAGCTCAAACAGCGACTGGCGTCGTAACGCAAAAAGGAATCGTCGGCGTGACAATGGCAACGGCTTCCGGCAGTAAAACTTTGACTCCCGCTCAAATTCAGTATTATCGACATCAGCAAGTTCTCAGGCAACACAACCTCAAGCTACTGCAACAAGCGCAAGCGGGACAAGGTCAAAAAGTCTCAGTCGCAGTTTCCGCCGCGACAGGAGCTCAAGTGAGAGCAAATCTGATGAAACAAAGCGTCGCGGTTGGCACGGTCACTCAGGCAGCAGGAGGAGCTGTTAACAAACAAAATCTAACGCGCACCGTCACCGAGACCGAAATGGCGACGTTGCTCAAGCGCCAAGCAGCTGCCGCCGCCGTAGCCGCCCAGCATCAAGCCCAAGGCAAAGTCGGACAAGTTCAGGTCGCCGGACAGCAGACCGGACTCACACCAGCCCAGATTTTCGCTCAGGCTGGCCTCCAAGTCCAACAAGCAAGCACCTCAACCGGCGCCGGTACGCCAGTCGCCACGCTCGTCAAAACCGCCAACGTCAGCGGCGTCCGAGCCGCCACACCCCAACAAATTCGCCAGTTGGCTCTCCATCCACAAATATTGACGCAGAGGAAAATGGCCGGACAAAAAGTCGCTCAATTGGCTCAAGTCAAAACCGGCGGCGTCCAGACTCAGCTCATCGTCCAACAAAAATCCTTACCTACTGCCATGACCGTTCAGCAAATCCAACAAGTTATGAAACACGTACAACCATCCAGCATCCAACAATTTACACACGTAAGCAGCTCTTCTTATTTTTTCCCTATGCGCTGACTGATTGATTCTTATCGAATCACGATCCCTTCGATCCACAGGCTTAACCAAAACAAATGATCTAAATTGCCATCATCGATGCCCCGCAGAATTCATTGATTTTCTTCGCTCGAATTAAATCTTTGTACATACGCGTCCGTCCAAATAATTCATCACATTCCCGACCACAAATCGATTTCACAATTACACAAGATGGTATCGAACCAGCTATCTCGCTACCCCAAAGTATGATGAAATCCATAATCGTCACGCTGCTTTCAAAATTTTGCATTCCGATGCATTCGTTTAGCCCTAATTATCGGTTGAACGTAAACGGACCCTCATTAGACATACATGGGTCTGGGGTACTCATTCATAAATTTCCCGATTTTCGTATCGATTTTGATTAAATTACGATAATAAAAAATAATTATTATCCATCACCCAGTGCTGGCTCTTTTCCTATAGATCCAGAACAACTTCCCTGAATTTTTATCCGATTTTCTTAACGAGTACAAGTTGATTAATAAACGGTAGGGTCTCCCAGACCCATGTGTGTCTAGGGAAGTGCGCTAATTCCTTTTTTAACCAATTACCCATTTCTGATGGCACTCGATGACTCGTGCAGGTTTCGACGGGGCAAACAGTATCGCAAGCCGGTCAAGTTGTCCTGGCCAAGTCAGCGTTGCAAACGCGAGTCATTCCGGTTGCGCAATCGGGGCTGAAGCAGACGATTCAGGTGGTGACGGCGAGCACGGCCCAACTGAGGCAGGGAGCAGCGGCTCAAGGGAAACCGATCGTTACGACTGCCAGGGCGAGTCCGGGACCGAGTCAGGTGAGACTTCAGACAATTGCTCATTCGGTCCACCAGCAACAACAACAGCAGCAGCAGCAGCAACAGCAGCAACAACAACAACAACAGCAGCAGCAGCAGCAGCAGCACAACAACAACAACAACAACAACAACAACAAAATCAACAAGATGGTCAGCCTAAATAAATCCACCAATTCGTTATTTCGTCCAGTTAGTAATTTTTAGTCTCCACGTCCCAAAATTATACTCGCAATCGATCAATTCATTTTTTTTTTAAGCAACAATCCCAAGACGCAACTCGTTATACATTCCACATTGCCTCATCCACGCAAATTAACAGGAAACATCTGCGGCATCTGATTTTTTAATTCGTTCTTGGAAATCGGAAAAGAATCACGTTTTTTCCCCTCGATTCGTCAATCTTTTCTTACTCTCTAGGGAACTATAGGTCAACTATGCCAACGTAACACTTGGTGTTGCGGTCGATTACCCTGGTTATTCGTTTTTAAACATTCGAGACGCCTCAACCGATACAGCTTTTTTTCTCGTAGTCGCTCTTTTTTTATTTTTCCCTCGAATCCTCTCGTCCTGCCTCCCCAGGAATCGCATTTTGCGAGAAATAACGATCGGCGATTATTGTGACCAGTCAAGCTTACACTAATAGGGTCAAATGTACAGCGCTACGTATGTATATTCTGTAATTTATAGCTCAAAGTTTAAGGCTTATAAAATTAAGGATTTTTTCCTCAATTTAATTCATTATTATTCATTACTATTGGTAAGTTACGTCGAGATGTTTAATATTGTATCGATATGTCTGTGTATTATATAATGCGTGTACGATAGAAAAATTAATCGAATAAAAACAATCCTGTACTTGAAATCATCGTCCTTGTTCACCCTAAAATTTGTTTCTCACCAGATCGTGCATTTTCCAATGAGTTTCGCGTCACTGTATTCAAATTCGGTGGTTAATTGCTATTTTTTTATTTCCTTGTGACGAAGCATGAAAATCTGCTCGTCGAAAGCAGCCGCTCGATGTCGATGCTCCGGAATATTCACGTCATTTTTTCATTAGCAGGGTAATTTGGCCGACACTTCACGAGAGCCTTTGCACAGTCATTATGCATGCGTGCATGATTTTCCACGAAAGCTCGTCCCAACGAGTGAACAAGGAAAGTGGGGGAATTGCATTTACGCGGACGTCGATAGCTCATGCAGAAAATTTGTCCTTACTGGTGATTTTTTTCCTATTTTTAACGACGAATCAACGACCGCAAAAGTTTTGCTAAAGTCTCGATCTTTTTTATCCTCTCAAGGAGGGCGGCTACACACAATAATGTTGCCATGTTAAAAGCATCGGAAAATTCGAAACAATTAGAATTCGATGAAATTTGGTGAACACACTCTTTAGTATTAAATATAAATATACAAATTTTTTAAAGATTCTTCTTCTACATAGTTTTCGAGTTATTGCACACTAGAGTTTACATGCATAATCGGATCATTCAATTTTGAGTAGTTTTTGGCACAGGAACTCACGAATGAAGGCTCATAGCCCGTGATAATAAAAATTCCATGTAATTAGTAATTAACAAATGAATAAACGTTTTCCCTTTTAGTATCAATTTTTTCCTTTTTTGCGTACTCATCATAGAGGTATATCTTTTCCATACTGTAAACCCAAATTATTCGACAACTGTGGAGACGAAAAATAGAAAGAAAATTGTATCATCGTATTTTTTTGTTATTCAATCAATTTCCCAGTCTATAATTCACATTTTTATCCACGCACTGCGTAGTCGTTATCATTTCTATTATTAATTAAACCGAGCTGTTTAGATTACGCGCGTTCACCGGAAATATTCACGTCGTAATGATTCGATACATCTATCAAAACACAACAATTTTCGTATGGACAAAAGCTGGGACTACTGAGGCTTGGCTAGTGTCAACGATGCCAACGACATAATAAGAAAAATGGGAAATAAAGTCTTTTCAACCCTCCGTAGACACACATGGGTCTTGGAGGCGCTACCGTTTTTCCTGTCCTTGGTCTCGTGAAAAAAATTGGAAAACATTCAGAAATTTTTTTTTTTGGTGCATGGAACGAGAGCCAGCACTGGGTGGAGGATAAAAATGATTTTTTATTATCGTAATTTATTGACAATCGAAACAGAGAACGAGAAATTCACGCCTTTCGCTGAATGGGCACCCCAGACCCATGTGTGTCTACCGAGGGTCCGAACGGATCGGACCCAATAAATTTTGAGAAATTCGATCAATCGCCACGAATTTTTTCATGACAAGTCAAAATCGTTGCCTAGAAAAAAAATAGCAACAAAATTCAGGACTACGCCCGTAATTTCTGCTTTACGTAATTTCTTTATTATCCACCTGAGGAAAGATTGCTACTGACGTGGAACCGTGTGACGCAGGTCCAATCGACAAATTGGAAAGATGAGAATCTCAATATCTAGGCAACAATATCTTGCAACGTATGAGTGATCGATAATTGATCAAAGAAACAAACAATCGTCACCCTTTCCTCTAGAGTTTTACTTGGTGCGTATTTTTAGCGGAATTGCTTGACTCAGAATCCATGGATAATTGAGTCTCCACTGCGAGGAACGATGTTCCTCGAGCCTGGTGATTCAATTAATTTCTCCTCGTCGTAGCCACGTTGTTTTTTTTTTATTACGAGTCAGCCACGAATCAATTTCCAACATTTGTTTTTCTGACGAATGCACAAAATAAGTGCACTCAGGAAAAAAACGAGTATAATTTTAGCTGCGATTACGAAATCGACTTATGAAAAAGTGCTCTGCTCTTGTCGGTCTCTCCCGATCTCAATGTCGGGAGAATCGATATATCCCAACGAAGATAACATCATTTGGGAAATCTTTCCTATCCATACAGCATTGTCGAGACGTCGATGGTCTGTGACTCGAGAGTTCAAAGCGTAACGAAAACATTCCGGGAATATAAAGAATCGCCTCGTTTTGCAACTCTAATCCCTTATCTCGACGATCGATCTGCACTCAATGATTTGCTTTTTTTTCACGTCCGGTGGAGACAATCTCGTGGAGCCGTCCGCGGATTGATCTCGTGAGATAAACGATACGATTGAGGGTTCAGAGCTCGGATACGATCCGGTAAACCCAGCGAATTCTTATCGTGTGAACAATTGTGGATACGAATGATCGCGTAACGTTTCATGTTTGAGGATGAATAAGTTTTTTCGTTTACTCTCGAGATCCTCGAACGCTTATCAGTAAATTCATCATTATCCGATCGAAATTCGAAGGGAGACGTTGCGTAACACCGAACACTCCTCCCCCTTTTCATTTGCATTCGCACCGACTTTTGATCCAATGATTAGTAACAAAAACTTGAACTCGGTCAAGCACTCGAAATTTCATTTTTTTCGATACTCATCGCTAAATGAATTCATGATTTTTTGGCTTTTTTTATTGCCTCAGAAAACTCATCGCAACTTTTTTTAATCTTTTTCTTCTCTAACCAAACGAAGTATTCGGCGAAACTTGCATGAAAACTAAAAGTGCACGCAATTCAATTAGTTTTTTTAGGAAAACCATTTATGGGCACGAGTTTCATTCCGTCATTTCCATTAAGGAAATCGTGTGTCACCGAATAGGCCAATTTATTTTTCTGGACAACTTTTGCTCCGGGTTTTCGAACATCGGCTCAAATACTAACAAGTAACACAATTAGGGGCATTCCCAAAGTCATGCCGTAATTATCCATCATCCCTGTAACCATGACGTCCCGAAAATATTACAAATTTCACTCCCCAGTATTGTTCTAAGAGCGTTCAACAATTTTTTTCACGAAAAACTTTCATTTTTGCCTTTTCAGAATTTACAAATTTTTTATAACTGTAATGATCGGTAATTTCGCTAATTGATCGATTTAGTCGATTGAGATAAATGCGAAAAATTCAACGATTCGATTAAAGTTCGGAGAGTCGTAGAAATAATTTTCATGGATATCACAAACACTTATGGTCCCTGAGAGCCTGCTCAACGATTAGCATACGTCGTCCTGGCAGCGTCGATTCAATCTAATCGACATTTCGACGTGAAAAATTGTCCCTACTAGGTCGATCGTGACCCAATAAATAATAAAAGTTCCGATTACATATTCGCTCCATTCAATTTTTCTAAACGAATGCCAAAAAGTTCGAATTTTGGAGGAGCAGTTTCCTTAACCGTAAACACGTGTCGCCAATCGAAAGTTATTAAATTCTGACCGACGAAATGTGAATGAATATCGAAAAAAAAAATAAATTGTATACATTTTTTTCTATTCGCTCGAGTCGAAATTTCACCGGAAGCAAATATTAGTTTCCTTTCTTCAATAATGCGTGAGGCCATCAATGAAGAAATCGCGGTAATCCTGGCTCTAGGATACGCAAGTTTGTGCACAAGTGTTCACGTTTTTTGAACTTCTTCAAGAAACTAAAGTCTTAATCGTCACGAGATGTGTGGCAGTCAAGTCAAGCAAATTGGGCTGTTGATCTAAACACATTTGAATACGAGATGAGCATACACGACCGCCTGGGGACAAATTATCTCAAAGACTATCGAGCGGGAAGCGAAGTTTGCTTCCGTCATGGAGATAAGCGATATCGATAATGACGATTCCGAATGCGACGGTGATTAAGGGTGGGGGATTAAAAGTTGGAACGGCAAGCGGGATATATAAACGTGTAAAAAGTGACGAATGTTCAGAGTTGGAATCGAAGTGCAATCGGTCATTTTTTTTGTTTTCAAAATGGTTTTCGGTATTCGAATGGAGGAAATATCCGTGAGCCTCCTGCTTTACGTCGTGTCGGCAATAGTTTTGTTGTTCTGGATTTATGCGCGGCACAAACTTAATTATTGGAAAAGACGCCGGGTCGAACAATTGCCAACGTCCGATTTAATATTCGGCAACTTCAAGGATGCGGTTCTCTTCCGGACTGCTCCGGGATCCCATCTCGGTGTGCTCCACAACGCAGCCACAACGAACGCGGCCTATCTCGGTTTTTACATCTTCCATAAACCGTGCATTCTCCTCCGTGATCCTGAAATCATAAAACAAGTTATGATTCGTGATTTCGAGAATTTCTCCGATCGGCACTTCGCCGGCTCTCAACAGAAGGACAGCATCGGCATGAAAAATTTGTTCGGGCTTAAAAATCCAGCGTGGAAATATTTACGATCAAAAATCACGCCCACCCTGACCAGAGGAAAATTGCGCGAAATGTTGCCTCTTATGCTCGAGACCGGCCAACCCATGATGCAATTCTTGAAATCACATCCTTTGGACAAAAAGGGAATCAAACTCGTCGATGCTCAAGAACTCAGCTACAAATATGCCACCGATCTTATCGCCAGTGTTGCTCTCGGTACGAAAATGGACTCGTTCCATTATCCGAATGGCGAATTCACCAAATGTGGTAAGTTTTTTTAACTTCCAATCGAAAATCCATTTTTTATGGGCTTTTCGAAAGAATTTCTCGTCATTTTGTCGATTGTTTACATTTTTCGAATTTAGTCATTTTTATTATCCAGTTTACTTGACTTTGGGTTGTAAAAATAACAAATTTGAATTATTCGAAAAAACTAAAAAATCGGAATTTTTCCGAAAATCCATTATTCTGGGGTTTTCCAAAGATTTTTCATTATTCTATGGATTACTTACATTTTCGGAATTCATTATTTTTTATTATCCAGTTTGCTTGACTTTGGGTTGAAAAAATAAAAAATCTGAATTGTTCGAAAAAACTCAAGAATCAGAATTTTTTCGAAAATTCATTTTTCAGGGGTTTTCCAAAGATATTTTCATTATTCTTGTCCATGATTTACATTTTTCGAACTTACTGATTTTTGTTATCTGGTTTAATAATCTTTGAGTTGAAAAACTAAAAAATCCGAATTTTTTGGAAAAACGGAAAAATTGATGCGATTATTCAAGTGTTGTTATTTTTTTTACATTTTTATAGTGATGGAATTCTTTCATGGATTCAAGCGAATGGTTGCACTCGTTACGGTATTTTTCATGCCAGAATTGGTCGAACTGATTGGATCGCCAATGCTGTTTAACTTGAAATTCGTGCGCAAAGTATTTTGGCAAGCAATGGAGTCTCGCGAAAAATCAGGCGAGAAAAGAGGAGATTTTATCGATTCTCTGGTGGCGTTGAAAAATGGAGAGCAAAATGAGATGTACAGTAAGTTTCTTTGAGCCTCTCGTTACTTAGTTTTTGTATCGTTTCCGGCGAAACACTCGAGCCCGATGAATTCGTAATTAAAATTGTCCTAAAAAAATGTTTTTTTTTTTCTGTGCAGAATTCGAAGGCGAAAACCTTCTCTACCAGTCGGGAACCTTCTTCTCTGGCTTCGAGTCGAGCGGCACAACCGTCAGCTTCACTTTGATGGAACTCGCTAAACACCCCGAGTTCCAGGCTCGAGCGAGAGAGAGCATTGAAAAATCGATCGAAAAACACGGCTGGACTTACGAGGCTTTCAATGACATGAAATTCCTCGATCAAGCCCTGGCCGAGGGAATTAGATTGCACCCTCCAGTATCGACGATCGACAGATACACTCGCGAAAACTACACGGTAATTATAAAAAGCACTCATCTCTTATTTCCTCATCATCGAACTTCGTTTAACCTCGAAATCCGATCAAACGTGAAACAAATCTTCGGAAAACTATAAATGAGCGAATTATTTTTTCTACAGATTCCCGGCACCGATATCGTTTTGGAAAAAGGCACCCCAATTTATATTTCGCTCTACGGTCTGCAAGAAGATCCAAGATTTTTCGATCAAGCAACAGAATTCAATCCAGACAGATTCTCCGATGGCATGAAGGTCACCGATGCTTACATTCCCTTCGGCATTGGCCCAAGAATGTGTGTCGGTAAGTAAAAAACAAAAAAAGCACACGCACTATTTTTGAAAATTATTTTCTTAGAGGAAAAAAAACGATTTTAGAATTTTTTTTACTCCCGGTTTTTCAATTTATTGAATTTTCAATTTCAAAATACAGAATTTCCGTAGCAATCCCTTAATTCGTATTGTGTCTCTTTGCAGGAATGAAAGCTGGCCAACTTCACTCAAAAGTCGTGCTCGCCATGGTCTTACGAGAGTACGAATTGTCCCAACGTCCTGAACACGAAAGCAGGTTAGATTCACGATCAACCTTCACTGCTGCAGCTGATGGAATCATGTTGGATTTCAAAAAAATAGTTCGATGATGAAATTGTCACACATCAAGATATTCTCATCGTTGACTAATCGGGACTTTTATCGAGAAAGGATTATTTTCTCTGAGAGAAATAATTTTGTGACCTCAATGTTAAGTATTGAGAATTAGTCTAGAACAAATGATACTCGCTGATATAAATGGAATGTTTCTCAAATAGCTATAATAGGAATTTCAGTTCGTAAGTATTTATACAGGGTAAAAAGTAATTTAACATATGTGAATGTGTCTCATGACTGACGTTTTTAAGTTTAGGATAAGCTAAAATGCACAAATTTAAATATACGAACGCAATTGTATTTATTCAATTCGGTGTTGTTAGTTTTTTCCCATGCACAACCTTTAAACCATAAAAACATGGAGTCGTAGAATTTTCGGTGAAAATTACTATGCATTCCGAAAAAGTTGAAACACACATTTCATTGGCATCATTGGAGGTCAATTTATCCTTGGAATTAAGAACGCGTGTACGACAATTGCGTGCAGCAGTCGGTTTTTTACGATTTTTGGTTGAATTTGATTCATTATACGTTTCTTTTCCGTTAATCTTGGAACTTACGAATACAAACTTCTTTGCTCGTTCGGACCGGGCAAAAAAAAAACGTCAAGGCATTTCCCAAGTTCAGTTTTGTTTTGACAGGCGTGAAAAACGCGAGTAAATATTGGGAATAACGTTTATTGATAAATTATACAAAATCAGTGGCTCACATCACAGTTTTATACATATTGACTGAATGTGATCGACGTAATCGTGTGTAAAAATGGATAACTTTGGAACAACATCTTCCGGATGAAAAGTTTCATCGGAAATACTGGCATTGAAAATTTCGACACCCGCGCTCCGGGCGGGAAGCATCGTAACTAAAGGCAGACAGAAAACTTGCTCATAACCCCAAAAAACGTTTTCGCGATAAAAATAGGCCGACGCATTGTTTACATTGTTTTCAAAAGTTTTCGTGAACCAATGGATTTGTGACGGAAGGAATAAAACCGAACAATCAAAATGCCTCTTCCTGCGGCATTGGCCGCACGTCTTGCGAAAAGGGGCCTCATTACAGGATCGGACAAAAGCGGTAATGACACTTAACCTCAAATTTACTCACGAAAAACACCCCCGGACATTCTCAAGATATTTATTTTTCTTTTATAACCAAATGTAGAAAAAACGAAAAGAGAAGCGAAAAAGAAAGTTCACGAGGAAGTAATCGCTGAAGATTACGACACAACGAAAGACGAAATCAATCAAATTGACTTGTCCCAGAAGTTTATGGTTTGCATCTCGATAAACATTCCATGTTTCGTTTCCGATTTCAAAAGGCCAAGAAAATGTATTTCTACAAAGAAAATAATGCTTTAAGGGCTACGCTGGCTGTCCAAATAAATACAATATCCATCACGAGTGCACGAGGAAATGCAAAGAACTATGGGGAGTTGGACATTTACAGCCGTCCGAAAAATATCTCAAGCTCCAGATGCGTCTGATTCAGAAATTCCCTCTGCCTGAAACTTGGAAAGCTGTTTACGATCCTGGCTCGTAAGTAAATTCCCCGACACCACATATTGAAGTTTTCTCAAGAAAATCATTGAATTCCGTTGTGGTAAACTTGTTTTAAAAATTCGCATCATTCCTCAAGTCGTTTGAACCATTTTTACACGCAGCGGCCAACATTATTATTGGGACTGGGCGTCCGACTTGGTTTCGTGGCTTCCGCCCGGGCATCCAAAATGCCAAATTTCTCAGCCGGCATCTCAGCTCAGGGAAGAATTGCATCTGAAAGCTGCCGATCAGGACGACAACATGTCGAGCGACGAGAGCGGCAGCGACCAGGAAACTATGGAAGTGAGTTTGGAAACCCAAAATTTAAAACAACATTGACTTCTCGCAAGAGTCCCGAAAGGTTCCTGGCCACAAAGTTTTTCTTAATTCTTAGTTTTTGACTAATCGATAAACTTCCAGGTTGACGAAGTCGAGTACAAAAAAGAGCAGAAGATCGTGACACGAGAACGATTCAAAGTTCCGGAAGTCCAGAGACCTAGGCGATCCGATGTCAACAAAGAGAAGAAAGACCGATCATTGGATCCAATGGATCCAGCTTCTTACAGCGACATACCACGGTATTTCCTTTTTTCTCGACATTCGGTTCCGAGACACAGAAAACAAATTTGGAAAACAGGAAAATTTATGCGTCTCAATAATTGAGCTATTCCGTCATTTCAATGAAAAATTTACGTCATTACAGCGGAAAATGGTCGGACGGATTAGCCAGACACAACGAAGCAAAAACTGGAGCGGACACTACAGCTTCGGGGCCTTTGTATCAAATGCGTCCTTACCCCAGCCCTGGTGCCGTTCTCCGATCGAATCGAACTACTAAACCAGAAATTGAAGGAACCACGAAAGCTATTGTCTCATTCCCTGAAACTCCCGAATAAAGTTGCACTTGACAATAAGAATACCATGTAATTAGTGACTAACAAATAAATTAATGTTTCATTTAGTTTTTTTCGTACCGATCGAATTTATTACTCAGTCGGTAAATTTGCTATTCATTCGAATCATTCTATTTTGAGTAGTTTTCGGCACTGGAACTCACGAATGAAGGCTCATTGCCCGAGATAATAAGAATTCCATCTAATTCGTAATTAACGGATGAATCATCGTTTTATTCAGTATCCATTCGTCCCTTTAATTATTCGTACTCATCGCGTCATGAAATTATTACTCAGTCGGTAAATTTGCAGCATTGATCGGGCTTTGGGTATTACGAAACACAAGGTTTTTCACGTATTCCATTTATCCTTTTTGTCCCAAACTTGTCTATTTTTTTAATTCTGGACGGCACACACGCGCCGTACGATTTGATTGCGTCGGTATATAACTCTGCTAATCACTTACCGACAGCGTCAACGCTACGAAGCTCTGCTGTTCGCCGCCTGTGGCGCTGGAATTCCATCGTTTTGTGTGGCGACGTGCACTCCTGCATTTGTGCAGTTACGACGACGGTCGCACACAAACATAGGAGCGTGTGTCACGAACGCATCGCGTACCTTTTTTTTACATACAATCCATTTGCAGTGATAAAAAGGACGTAAACTCGAGACAGAGTGTGTAATCTCGTAGACTTGGAAAAAATCGCAGTAACGAGGGGTTCGGTTGAATCGCTGAACAAAGTAGTCGCGGGCCACGGTGTCGATCGGTTCACATATTTTCGTGGGCAGAGAAAAAAAGGTTCCACCCGCGATTATGTTCGGGTGGCAGGCGAGTGATTCAGTGAACAAATATTTTTGACCCGGTGGGACGAAAGAATTTTTGAAATAGTATACGCGCAGGATACGGAAAGGGTGGCGTGATGTTTGTGGAGAGTGAAAAATATTTAGAGACGAGAATGGAGCATACATCGTGAAAAGAAATAAAAAAATAGTAAAAAAAAAAAACAAGAAGAAGAAATCTTGAACCTGCTACGTGTGAGTATAACTCTCTCATCTCGTGTAAGCCAACCATTCTGTATACATCGCGTATGTATAGAAATCGTATAAACTTTCATACCCATCTAACTACATACGTTATACTTATATATATAAATTAGGGACAAGAGTGTGTGTACGAGTGTTTGAAAAGCAATTTTGTACGTGGGAAATATTCCCGAGCCACTGTACTTGAATTATTCTCTGCTGCTTTCCTCGCATTTTCTCGGTCGCCGTTTTTTCGAGCCTTATAAACAACATGCAGGACTTTATTCCCCGGGAGTTTAAAGGCAGATTCTCTCGAGCGAAAACCAGTTTACGCGGATTATTTCTCATCTGTTGGTCACACACGTACGCGCATCACTAATACGCCAATTACGGACTATTTTTTTTTATCATTCGAATCGAGCGCTTGCGATGTATATGCGTGTATTTAGTATCAATATAACAACAATAAGACTTACTAATAATAATAGTGTTTTGTGTAGCTATATATTGTTAAAAATGGGCTCGCACGAAACGTAGAATTTATAATACACGAAAGTATGGACTCGTGATTCCAGCTATTCTCGCTGCATAGGTATCAACCCTTTTTTTTTCTCCTTGTTCTCTCTCTCCCTCTCTCTCTAAACACGCCCATCACGCTTATTCACATCGTTCACATCCGATAGAAAGTCACATTCATTTCTCGCTACGTTTTATACGCGTGTGGGATAAAAAAAACTTCCACAACTCGTGGGGGGGGGGGGGGGGGGGGGAAGAAAAAAAAACAAACTCGTCGCAATCTTTTCCTACGGTTTCGGGATTTATTTATGTTCAACATAATATTTAGACGCGTATGTTTTTCTTTCCCTCCGGAATAAAATCCTACGGAATAAAATTCACCTTGTTTTCATCCACGGCTCCTTTTTCTCTTATTCCAAGATCATAAGTTTAAGGTTTCGGTACTTATGCTCGACGAGTTTTTGTTATCGCTTTCCGGCCGGAATTCGTCACTCTGCTTCGCGCAACACCTGCTCGTAAAACAACCCTCGTTCCGGACGGAAACCTCTCAAATCATCCGAACGGAAACGAAAAATGAAAATTTTACGTCAGGCCTTTTTCGTTTTTATCTTTTTCTACTCTTGCACCTGTCAATGTTTTTCTGACACCTGTCAAATTTTCCATCCACCGGAAATAGACATACGTGCATTTATCATCGTAATATTTATATTCAATTAATTAATTCGGAAATGTTTTGTTTCGTCTCTACAAAAATTCGGGAATTTCCAACACAAAAACTATCCTGCAGTCAATTTATTTTCCCGTCTAAAATTCTTCATTCTATTGTTTTTTTTGGCACATCAGGATAACGAGTTGGGGTTCAGTAACATGGCAAACAAAAACGAAGACTCCATATCCATGGACAATACCAACGACGGTACGAAAAGAACTAAACATCTCCCTGCCATTTTCATAATATTTCATGGAATTTCATGCTCCAGATTCTCTTTTTCGAATTCCATTCTATTTATGATTTTCCAATAATCTTTCAGTTGGGAGTGTCGATAAAGAAATGTTAGCGATGAGCGATAACGATGTGTCCAGCCACCGTGTTCCTCCCAATTATATGTACAACACAGGCTCCGAACAAGTCGGAAGTAATATGGTGCACGACATCAACGGTCGCTGCCGCAGTCAAGCCTCCGAAGATCAACTCGGCCCCTTGCCACAGAATTGGGAAAAGGCGTACACCGATACCGGAGAAGTCTATTTCATCGAGTACGTATCACATCGCTTTCTTTCCATAACATCAACAATTAATATTTTTCATATGAATATTAAATTAAACAGAAAATCAAATTGGAATGAAAAATAAAATAAAAAATCAAATAAAATAATAAATAGAGTGAAATAAAAATAATTGTAATGAAAATACGATGAAATTAAATTTCCCGTATAAATACAAATAACTAAATAAAATAAATAAATAAATATATCTTTAATATAATCAATTAAATAAATAAATGAATCACCTGAATGGTGAAACCTTACAGGGACGATGTTTTAAGCAAATAAAAATTTTTAGGAATATGAACTAAACTCTGAAAATTTTGTATAATTTGTCAACAGCCACAACACAGGGACTTCGCATTGGCTGGACCCTCGTTTGTCCAAATTTCAAAAACGTTCTTTGGAAGAGTGTTTGGACGACGAGTTGCCCTACGGTTGGGAAAAAATCGATGACCAGCTGTACGGAACGTATTTCATAGACCATGTGAACCGACGTACGCAGTACGAGAATCCTGTTCTGCAGGCCAAGCGAGCACAGCAGGGTATGAACGACCGAAAGAGTCCAAATTTCACGAGAAATCCGAAAAAGTTGAAAGGCCAACGGGTACGAACGACGCTGTTAAAAAGTTCGCGGGGCTTGGGATTCACGATCGTCGGTGGTGACGACGCCGTCGAGGAATTTCTCCAAATAAAAAGCGTTGCTCCAAACGGCCCAGCGTGGCTTGATGGAAAATTACAGACCGGTAAGTCAAATTCTCCACGATAATAAACAAAAAAACAAAAACAACATATTTTTCCTTGCCCTAAAAAAAAATTATCTATAAATTGCCATGAAAAAGAAACATCGTTCGACGGGGAGTTGAACTCTTCATAATAATAATACAAAAAAACAACAACATGTTTTTCCTTACCCCTAAAAGGGTTATACAAATTTCCATGCAAAAAAAAAAACTTTCCCTTAATTGTTCCATTTTACGGAGCATCTCAAGTAAAAAGTGATATTCTTCCCGCAGGTGATGTTCTCGTGTATGTGAACGAAACGTGCGTGTTAGGTTTCACACACAACGAGATGGTGAATGTGTTTAAATCGATTGGAAGCGGGGAGACTGTGACGCTCGAGGTTTGCAGAGGCTATCCGTTGCCTTTCGACCCGAACGACCCAAACACGGAAGTGGTGACGACGATAGCAGTGAGTGCGCCGGGCGACCAAGCCATTCGGGACTCTGGTCTTTTGCGTCAGTCGATGCATCACCAGCAACAACCCCAACAACAGCAGCAACAACAACAACAGATGCAGCAGCAACAACAGCGTCAAATGTTGCCAGTCTCGGGCGACAGGATGGTCGACGATCCGAGCCTGTACATGGATCTCGACTCCGGAATGCAACGGAACGAAGGTCGCTTCGATTTCCTTGACACGGGATTTTTGCCCGTGCATAATCTTGAGAACGGAGACAATTTAGCAAACACGTCGGTTAACTCGATGCCGGATCTTTGCATCTCAGAAAAAATGAACGGAGCCAGTGCAGCTTCGATAAAGAGGCCAAGCAGCACAGACATTTTGCTCTCGGACACCGGAGACGATTCCAGCCTCCGTAAACAGGACAACTCGTCGCCTATTTCCACGAAATCTGAATTCTTGAGCATTTCCATAGTCAAAGGAGCCATGGGCTTCGGTTTCACCATCGCCGACTCATCCCACGGACAAAAAGTCAAGAAAATACTGGATCGGCAACGTTGCAAGAATCTCATGGAAGGCGACATTCTCGTCAACATCAATGAAGTCACCGTCAGAAACATGTGTCACTCGGAAGTCGTACAAGTCTTGAAAGATTGTCCACGCAATCAAGAAGCCATGGTACATGTCCAACGAACCACTATCAACAATTCAAGCATCAAGGAAAACGTCAAGAGGGACAAACAGTCTCAAGACTTTTTCCGAAGCAAAACACCGACCGCTGACATCTACAGCACTCAGTCGAAAACCGTCGTCCCCAGTCGACCGAAAACCCCTTTAATTGACACGCGGACTTGCGCCAAATCACCGAGCAACGACGCCAACTGGCCCGAACAAACTTGCGACAACGATCTCAATCACCTTGACAACAGATATAAATATTCCGATTATAATCGCGGCATTTATTACACCGACCCTTACAAAGCGAACATCGCAAACATGACTGAAAACTTTGGACCCATGACCAATCTCGATGACGTCGACGACGAGGACGAAGACGAAGAAGAACGAAGACAAAACGTCAGACACGCCGCCCTCGCCAAACGCGATTGGGTCGTCGACGACAAAATGGGCCTCGGCAACGACGTCTATTCCGTCAATGTCGCTCACCATGACAACATCATGAAACACAATGGCACTGACGTTCATCCTGACTATTACAAAGACTTGTACGCCTCTCAACCTCATCCCAGATACAACGAACAGGATTACAGCGCGTATACGATAGGCCAGGAACAAAATGTTGACACTGGCGAAATCTGGGACAAGCGGAAGGAAACTACGAGTTTCGAACACGAACAGCCGCACTCGAGCTCCGTTTCCAGGTAATTCATACATCACAATTCTGCTTTTTTCTCTTCTCACCTCCACACTGGGTCTTTTTGACTCGAGTCGATTCAATTTGATAAATTCCTACGATTTCCTCAGGTTTCCTCAATACAGCGGGGAAATGGTTTGCCCCACGATCCCCGATATCGAATGGATAGAGACTTTGGTCACGTTGGTCAGACAAGACACTGGATTCGGGTTCAGGATAGTCGGGGGAACTGAAGAGGGATCTCAGGTTGGTGGTCCTCATCACGATAAAATTATCCAAAACAAGTTTTTTTTTTGTCACACGAGCGAAAGATCGAAAGTTCAAACATATCGTCGCCTGAAAATTCGTTTTCAAGGTGATGGGTCAGCCACTGAACCTCACCTCGAATTTGAAAAATTAAAACTCTTCGATGTCATTTGGCTAATCAGAAAAAGACTCTGTCAGTGTACACCAGGCAATGCGCTGACCAGGACTTTTTCATTAATCAAACCGTGTCGAAAATATTCAATTTCGAAAGTTGCCCCTTTAAAGAAATTGCTCCTATTAAGGAGGGTGGATACACACAACAATGTTGCCATGTTAAAAGCATAAGAAAATTCGTAATTATTAGAATTTGATGGAATTCCGAGAGAACACTCTTCAGTATTAAATATGAATGTACAATTTTTTTCAAGATTTTTCCTCTACATAGTTTTCGAGTAATTGAATACTAGACCCTGCATGCATAAGTATAGGATTCAGATATGTATAGGTGGTAACAATGTTGCCACGTTAAAAGCATAGGAAAATTCGAAATTATTAGAATTTTATGAAACTTTGTGCGCATCCTCTTTAATATTAAATATGAATATACCATTTTTTGAAGATCTTTCTTTTACATAGTTTTCGAATAATTGAATACTAGAGTTTACATGCATAGGCATGGGATTCAGATATATATAGGTATATCTTTTGCTTATTATGAACTCAAAATATTGGACAACTATGTAGACGAAAGATAGAAAAAAGATTGTATCATCATATTCGTTGCTAAAGAATATTATCACCAAATTTTATTAAATTCTCATCATATTATCGTGTGTAGCCGACCTCCTGAAAAATAGTCCCTGTCAGCGGATTTTTGCCATCACCCTGCGTACACTGTCAGAGCCTTTTTCTGATTAGTCAAACGACATCGAAGAATTTTCATTTTGAAAATTCGGGGTGAGGTTCAGTGACATCCTCATGATGTCGTTATCGCTTTTCTTAATTGGAACATTAATGAAATTATGGTCAGCAGGTATCGGTTGGTCATATAGTCCCCGGAGGTGCAGCAGATCGCGACAATCGATTGAACACCGGAGATTTGATAATGTCAGTGGACGGCGAGAGTGTGATGAATTCCTCGCATCACAATGTCGTGCAGCTGATGATCGGGGCTGCCCAGAACGGTCGAGTTACTCTTGGGATCAGGAGAAGAATAAACGCTCAGGATCACTTGCGCGACAATCTTCAAACTTCCTACGGGCGACAAATCAACATCCAATATCCTTACGACGTGACAGTCACGAGAATGGAAAACGAAGGCTTTGGCTTTGTTATTATTTCTTCTGTCAATAAAGCTGGCTCGACCATCGGTCGAATCATCGAAGGATCGCCCGCTGAACGATGCGGACGTCTCAACGTCGGAGATCACATTCTTGCCGTTAATCACGTCGATATTACCAACGTTTGCCACAAAGATATCGTCAATCTCATCAAAGATTCCGGCTACTCGGTCACTCTCACCATCGGCTATCCTCTCGACGATTGCTGCAGCAATACATCGCTTTCCCAGAAGGTATAATCTCTTCGTTTCTTTTCTAATTAGACATTTTCTCAAAATCAGGCAGCAAAAGGTCAAATATTCATTTCCTCGTACTCCATATCGCACACGTGCCTCTTTCCATGATTCTCTTTCATCGCGATTTATATATAACTCGCTCTATTCACTCTTTTATGATTCCAGGACGAACCAGCGGCTGATGGCGACGGCGGACAGTACCACGCCGTCGAATTGACTCGAGGCACACGTGGCTTCGGCTTCAGCATACGCGGTGGACGTGAATTCCAAAATATGCCACTCTTTGTCCTCCAAATCGCAGATAACGGCCCCGCCGCTGTTGACAATCGGCTCCGGGTAAGACCCTCGAATTTACGTTTTTCATAAAATTCAAAATTTCTAATATCAGTCATTCTTCGGAGTTCAAGAGCAGCGACAGGTATTTTTTTTTAAACCTTTTTTGTTTTAAATCTACAAATTTCTTCTACTTTATAGAATTTTTGTTATTCAGCAGTGAAGATCGCAAAATTCGAAAAACGCTTGAGCTTAGTCGTATCCAATTATAAATTTTTCTATTACGAAGAAAATCAAATTTTCCTTTATTTTTTATTTTTATCGGAAAAATCTACAAATCTCTTGAGTAATAAATTGATGCTTCGTGCGAGTTTTTAGAATTTCGTCTGTCTACTCAGCGGCGACGATCGCAAAGTTTGAAAAATGCCTGAATATTTTCGTATTTTTGTCTAATTGCCATTTGTTCCAGCAAGTAAAAAATCAAATTTTCCTCCGACACTAGAATCAAGAAATTTTATTGTAATTTCTGAAGAAAATAACATCGTCCATGATTTTTTGTGCGTAGGTCGGGGACCAGATAATCGAGATAAATGGAATAAACACAAAGAACATGACACACACGGAAGCGATAGAAATAATAAGAAACGGTGGTCCATCGGTGAGGCTGCTGATAAGACGAGGCTGTCAAATGCCAACTGCGGTAGGTCCTCCACCTCATCTCTACGATATGAACATATAAGCAAAGAATGAATAACAGCAAAAAACCACAAGCCGAATAAAAGGGTAAAACTAATTAACAATTTTCCTCCACGACAAGCAATTGCGATTGGCATAATAATTAACAATAATTAATAAACGACATGAGACCACGACTGCGCGGATAATCGATAATGGAAGCCTGTACGCTGAACTACAAAATAACGACAATTCTCTGAATTCTAAACCTGCAGCAATAATTGCAATTAATCAATTAATAAATTTCCAATGCTCGAGAAACTTGACCGGAGATTCTCCTCGTTTCTCCGAAGCGCATTTATTTTATCTTTTTTTTATTAAATCGTTTTATGTCTATACAATTTGCTCAAGTACTCGTACGAGTAACGTGCCTCAGGGTAGTTACAAAAGAAAAAGAAATAAAAATCGTAGGTCTACGATGTTTAAATTTGACTGGACGGTACAAAAGTCCTCGGAATTTTTCGTCACGGCTGTATTTGCGTCGCTAATTAAAATGTCAAGCCTTTTAACAAGCAAAAGAAAAGAGACTGGTGCTAGTTCCGTAACATTAACGAATTTTCACACTTTCCAATTCTTCGAGCGCTCACAAATCGTACGAAAATTCATTCTGACTTGTGTTTTGCTTGAAAAAGTGCCTTGCACGCGTTACAAACCCAACAAAACCTTTCGATCCAATGTGAGAATCTCTACTCTCACATAAAACATAAATTTCTAAAGAAACATCTTGAAATTCGTTCGTTTCGGTTGCGCTTCGAAGTTGCCCAGATTTGTGTTTCTTCATCTCTTGTAAATTCATTGTAGAGTAATCTTACGATCGACCAAATAAGTATACGACCGATCGACCACGGAAACTGCGCGATCACAGAGATTCATAGGAAAAAAGCTTTTTCCATTCCATTGAGCTGCTGCTGCTCCGCGAGAAAAAGACGACGATAAATCGTTTCGATTGAAAAAAATTACGAAACATGAACATTTTTAGCGAGCATTATATTCGACAGTGTACAAAAAACAATCAATTCTACTACCGCCACTTGACGCGTTTTACAGACTGCCAATTGCTTCGAAAGGTCTTCGACTACTATGTAAAATATATAAAAATATAAATAGATTGTAATTTCTGTAATTAGTGAATTTTTAGAACAATTCAATTTTCCCGAGCTGTCAATATAAGCAATTAAAGGCTTGTAACGCCTACAGCTCATAATTATCGAATATTATAGATTGAGATTCTTCGAAAGAGAGAAAACTCCCCTGGATCGCGAATAATCGATCGGGTTTTAGCTGAAAAAATAAAACACACGATTTTTCTGGTTAAAACGAGACGCGGATATTTTGGTCTTGATTAAAAAACATAAAATATATATAAACGAATTAATGGAGTAAATATAAATACGCAAGCACACTAAGTGTCCAGACACACCAAAGAATTCAGTGTACTGATGATCAACATAGTTTTTTTTTTTCGTTTTTTCTTCTATTCCTTAATCGATCGAGCTTAAAGATAAATGGGGCAAGGATAAACTGGATAATTTAGCCAAATTGAAAGAGTCCGCGTGCCTTTGCGATGAGCAACACACTTGACCATTTTCTTCGGAGCTGCCACAGCTCCGATGAATTTTTTGCTGACGAAAAATTGCCGAGACATGTGTCAATGTGCGGGAAAGTAAAAAAATCGCACTAAGAAAATAAAAACTAAACTTCTATATTTTTTTAAACAAAGGAAAAGACCGCAAAATAAAAGAAAAGCATGAGATTTTTTATTTTTAACATCACAATCTACCGACGAATCTTTTCCTTTGCGATCGAGTGCGTCTCGCTTATCAATAGTCGTTAATTCGGAGTAATAAATGAGGAAAAAATGACAACTAGTGGTCGCAGCGATATGATACGCGACGGTGATTGCTATCGTGATAAGTGGGTAGTGGCAGTTTATTTTTTTATAGGCTTTCATGATAAGTCACTGCCCACATGCGAAAGAGTCTCATTCATAACCGAATCATATAAATATTGTGTAATGTTTGTAATGCTAATATTGTCTAATGATATTATATACTTTGAACCTTTATATATATATATATCTACGTATATATGAATATCATGATAATTGAAGAAATTTCATTGACTTCATGTGAAATTTGATTTAATTGAAAATTTCATTGAAATAATTGAAGAAATATGAAAAAATGGTAAAACCAGAGCTTTCGAGCCGGAAAAAATATTATTCCCTGAATTATTCTCAATACGAATATTTACAAATGTTTTTCCCTCGTTTACACGCTCGTCTTGTGTCTTCCATCCCGGATCTGATACTTTGAGCTCCAATTGACCTAATTTTTCTCCTTTTTCTCTGTTTTCCTAATTGCGTTTGTACAGGGAAACAAAAAAGATACTTTATTTTTAGGGTGAGGGATCAGCCACTGAAGCCACAATATTGAATTCGGAAAATTGCAGCTATCTCTCGCACTCACAGTCGCAAAACAGCGACTGATCCCTCACCCCAAAAACTTTTTTTGACAAATCATGTTTTTATTATTAATATTGATATTATTATTAAAAGCTGTGACAAACTTAAGGACCACCATATTGTATGCCTTTTGCAACTCTCTGAATCAACGTGGTTTCCTCGGATTAAAATACTGAATAAAGAAGAAAAATGACGAAGCTGAAGTTCGCATCTTCGAAATCCAACGAAATTTTTTTATTTTTATTGACATTTTGTTCAATTTTAAAAATCATACAAATTTTTCGAGCTCATATACTTTTTGGATCGTAAAAATCGATTGTTTCATCATCCCCATTATATTCTGCATTTAAATAAATATTAAGCACCGACACAGAAAAAATAGAGTTTCGTTGCATTTCAAGGATGCAAACTTCAACTTCATGAAAAATGTAGGTCAGCTTATATCGAGAGAGTAGCATATTATATTTATTGTAACGGATTTAATAAATAGACGTTATTACATTAAGGACAAATGTATAGCAAGTTTTACTCGCGAATGGAGCATTTTGTTTGTTTTTTGAGGTTTGTCTGAGGAAATATAGGAAATATGTGAAAATGTATTATTGAAAAAAGTAATTGATCGATTGTTATATGTGAAAATATGAAATGAGGAAAAACAAAGAATTGTACCAGCGTTTTATTATTGTTGAAACAATAAATATTGCATTTGATACTGCAGTCTCGAATTTTTTTTCCATGGAAACGTCTTCCGAAATGTTCTTTTCAGCTTAATCGATGTTTTTCCTTCTCGATGATTTTTTGTCGCGTCAAATGTTGGGAAATTATTACGTCGCTTTCGGGAAAAGGCTCCGGAACCATTTGTTGCTTTTTTTTTTGACATATTATTCTCTTTTTGAGCCTTTACATCGTGTCCGATGGTAAACAAACGCAGACGTCGGAGATACCATTTATTTTGAATACGGAGAATCAACGGACACGGTTATCACTCGGGAAAATTGATTAATGCCTCGTACGACCTTCCGGGATTCGTTTTTTCGTCGTTTTCACTTGCATATAGCGTGTGTCGTCTTACTTGCTACTCAGAAATTTCTGTGTTGTTCGTATCATGATAAATTGAGTTTTCGGGCCGTGAGAAAAATTTGTTCATAAAAAAAATGGGATGATGGACGCGCGTCTTGCGAGAGTTCGAATTTTGGCGCTTGCCGCGGCAAGCGCCGACTCGACGAGAAGCGGGACTAAAATAATTTCCGTACGCACACACACAAGGACCGAGAGACTACCGTTCCTCTCTCTCCTTTGCTCTCTAGTGTTTCCGAGAATGTGGGGTACTCGGAGTTCGTGTTAGTGACGTCAATGCGTGCCCTCCCCGATTCGAGCGTGTGGCTGCTGGCGTAACTTGATGAAAAACGCGACGTTTGTGTGGCTCCCGCAAAAATGTGATCTCCGTGCGATCCGCGAGAAGGGAAATATAAAAGGATATACGTGGTTCGGTTGGTGGCAACGAACAGTGTGCGTGAATAAAATAAATCGTAGAAAAGTCTGAATCGAGTATAATAATAAAAAGCTCTAGTGACGCGGCGAAGAAAACATTTTTTCGTCTCCAGGCTTTTATCTTGGTCGTTTTTTTTTCTCAAGAATCGAAAGTCCTGTACACGCCGCTATAGTTCCGAGAAAAGGCGTTGCACGAGGTTGGCGACACTGTCGATTGATCGCGCGCGGTGGGCCGAGAAAGAGAAGAACAATGCTAGTGGCGCGAGCGAGCGCGCACACGTATATTTTACCCAGAAAAATGTACAGTATCGTAGTCCAACATACGTATACATATCAATTCCTCTACCCCCTTCTACCGCACTCGATTTGAGTGTATAAGTGCTCTCTCCGTAGGTGTTGTGTTTTGTGTTGTGCGTTGCACCTCTCTCTTGTGTCGTACGAACGGCGAGAGAGCAGCGAATGTAAACACAAGTTTTTCAACTGAATAATGAAGTGACACGGACGAATTTACGCGTAGCTTCGCAGCTACAAAGAAACTTTTAACGTGCGTGTGTGCATTGGCATGTCGTAGGTGTTGGTGCTCAGTACCGATATTCACTCGTGCATGTCCGAACGGAACGCGAAGAAGAGTCTCTTCTTAGTTGAGCGGGGAGGGAGAGGAGCTCTTAAAATCCATTTCGTCTTATACGTATATGTGTATCCGGCGTTGTGTGTGTGCGCGCGTTAAAACTCGAGACTGTGAGTAAAAACGGGTTTCGTGCTGCGACCATCACCGACCCAATAGTTTTCGTCTCTATCCCCCCACACACACACATACGAGCGCGCGCGCGTGCGCTCTCTGCGTCAGTGTATTATGTGTACAGTAGAATCTCACGGTGCCATATAGTGTTTTTCTCTTCTCTCGCACACGTGTGTGTTGGTACGTGCCTCGAACAAGGAATAGAATTCGGTGCACAAGTGTGGAAATGTGCTCGAGATGAAGTGTTTTTTTTTCATCTACATCGCAAGAGGGTAAGTTTTCCATGTAATTCCCTCGTTTTCTCTACTTTTCCTCCGTCCCCAGCCTCATTTTCTTCTCCTTCTTCTCCTACCTCTTTCTCTCTTTTCAACCCCTTCTACTAACAGTACTAACTCGCTTCGCGGAAGCAATATACACGCGCGTACGCACCAATACACACACACACACACACACACACACACACACACACACACACACAAACACACACACACACACACACACACCGATGTAGAAAGAGAAACAGAGATTTTTCCGAGTAAAAAGAACAGAGAAGACGCAGAGTGAGATCGATTTTTTTTACTTTTCCTCATCGCATTTCCTCTTTTTCATTTTATCTTTCCTTCGACATGAAATTCAATTAATCGACAGAAACGAATTCCTACAAATCGAGATATAACGCTTTTTTCTTTCTTCTACTTTTCTAACCACTAGCCACCCGATGCCCCTGCTTCTTTAACCCTCCCCCGCTTCAAGTTTACAACATCCCGCATCGCCCCGTTCAGAGATGTTTATCTGGGACTCTCGTATACCTACACAGACTCTCATGCATGTTTATACACACATATACTAATACATATACGCATGTACATCGGGGTTAGGGCATCGCTGTAAACCAGCACTTCGGAATACATTGGCTCTCCTCGTTTTTCCCCCCTCCCTTCCCCTGACCTCCGAGAACCTACAAAGTCAATGGTATCTTTAACTGGCGTTATCTCTCCCGATCGACGCTAGAATAACAAAAAAATATACGTTACGTGCGTCCACCATTTTTCCTTTTTGTTTACTTCCCCCTTTTTTTCATCAATTTCGATCTTTCTTCCCTGACCTCGGTACTCGAACCATTTTATTCATTTCGCTCTGAATTCTCGCTCGCACGAATTAGTCAGATGCCCATGACGTCCCAAATAATTCACACAGCCAATTCTACTGATACGCTCGACCAGACGATCTTCAAGTTCGCGTCGTTCATGTTGAGCGGAATCATGTTTTTTATCTCCCTCTTCCTTCATTTTTCGGAATCGATCCAATTTTTCTTGTAGTTTTTTTTCTCCTCGGCTGTGTTCTAAAGAGATAAAAAAAAAACGGAATGTCGCTGCGCATTCCAATTTTTCGGCTTTTAGCTGCGAAAAATATAACTGACCGAGGAACCTTTTTTTTTTTACAATTTTCGAACGAAATCCCTCGTCAATCGCGACCGTGGGTTTTCACGTTTTTTGAAGTCGAATTGACAGTCAATCCTTATATTTTTGAGCAGAGCGCAACATTTTCTTACAGTCTTTCCAAAAAATAATGTCGCAGCCTTTTCTGTGGATGGTTTTTACGTTTTGTGTTTGGTAACAGAATGACCGTGAAGTTCGTATGGTTAGGATTCAACGAAAACTAGATTTTTTACTCATTATTTTAATAATAAAGGCACTTTTTCCTTTTTTTTTTTGTAGATTCGGTTTTCGGAAGGCAAATAAAGCTGTGCCACTACTTTTGACAATACTGTATAGAAGTTTAACGCTCGGCTTTAAAAAATAATGAGTTTTCGTTGCTTTTCACCGACGCGAACTTTCATTTTTCGGAAAAAATAATACTCGAGTTTGCATCGTTGGAATACAACGAAAAATATTTTTTAATTCATTATTTCGATAATTAATGCACTTTTTCCAAATCTTTGCTAGAAAATTCGGTTTTCAAACGGCAGAAAAAGCCGTTCCACTATTTTTGAAAAATGTTGGATCAAAATTTTGGGCTCTGCTTAAAATAATAATTGGTTTCTTTGCTTTTGAAAAAGAGAGTTTCAGAAAGTTGGTTTTCGGATAAATCCTGCTAAGTGATTCAACGTAATGCCACCAACAAATTTCCTCTCTGCGGCCCTTCTAACTACACCTCCAATAATGATATTCCCGATGCAGGTTGAATAATTCATACAGCAGTTTGTACGTAGTGAAAGAATCGTGGGGTCTAACAGATTTTCGTATACCGGGTTGGTGCGCTCATTCGATATGCGCAAAGAGTATGAGCCCCATATACAACATCGAAAAGTCTTGGAAAGCTAATGGAGATTATTTCTTCAACGTTACACATGTATTCCTGCTTGTGTTCCCCCGCAATATATTTGAAATCGTGGGTAATGGGCCGTGGCTAAGTTTGCGTTCTCACGATGTCGAACCAACGAAGAATCAAAGATTCTCGTATTCGGCATCTCCATCCAGTCGTTTTACGAGATTAATTTTTTCCCTCCATTTCTATGGCATTAATGTTCAATGCTTTGCGTAATTAATACGCGAGTCATTGATTCACCGATTCACAGAAATCTTCTTGTTTACGAGAGCGAATATTAGTCGTAGGAATTTCCTCCTTTTTTCTCCAATTTTTGACCAACCTAACGTCGGCCAATTATTTTGTACAACGATTCTCCATCCTTCCCTTCCATCCCCTCTCCCACCCCCTCCCTCACAATTTTCATAGACTCGCTACTTCTCGGTATAACTATTGATAATTATCGAGAGCCGGAGCCAGTCCGCTTGCGAGCTTCTGCTCAAGCTCATTGAAAACTCGTAAGTCCTATATCGAACTTTTCCTTCATCCACTTGCCAAAAGCTGGTTGAATTTATTTGGCAAATTTTCAACATTTTTATCTCATTTTCTCGCCAATCTTTCGGACTCTTGGGAATCGCGATCTTCGATGAAAACAACAACAAAAACAACAACAACTCATCAAAGTTATTAACAGACTCAATGAACCACGGAAGGTTGTTTTTAGCCAATCTAAAAATACGATTTAGTCGAAAAGCCTCCAGTCGAAATTTCGTCCCTTCGAATTTTCTGCGCGCCCCAAAAAATCGACGATTCTTTCGTTTTTTTTTTTTTTTTCAACAAAAAAAAAATCTTTTTTTTTCAAAGGTTCAAAGTTTTTTGAACTCGTTTCAGTGCCCGGACATCATAATGTTGTCGAACGAAGTGCGTCTGCGAAGGAATCCAAGGGAGATGCGTAGAATTTCGCAATGTAATGGTGGCTCGTCGCTGCGAGTTAAAAGCAAAAGTTTGGAGCCTCGCAAAGCGACAGGCCGAAAATTGAGTGGATCGAGGATGGAGAACGAACGGAGAATCGAGGATCGAAGCGATTCGAGGCTCTTCGAGAAAGCACATTGCGGTTCCGAGGAGAATGATAATGCCAATTTTTCCTTCAAGATTTTGTCCAACTCGAGTGAAAATAGGGCTGAGATGAGGAGCGACCGACCGAGAGACTCCTCGGAACACGAGGAGAACAACAAACACTTGAGATGCAAATGCGAATGTATCGAACATTCTGATCGCATCACGATCACGAGTAAAACTACGTGCAACCTTTATCAACACTTCACCAAGTGTTGCTCTTACGAAAAGTGTAAAAATCGCCAGAGCGATAACGTGCGATGGACGAGATGGACCGCGAAAAACATTTTTCGAGACAAAAGTTCGTGGCGAGCGTTTATTTCAATTATCCTCATGGTGCTCCTCTCAGTGCCGGGCATCCAGGCAGCACAGAAGCCTCAATGTGCTCTGGGAATAAAAACGCCAGGAGGTCAGTAATGAAAACTCACTTTTCCATCGACCAAAATACAAATACCCAAAATTCTCGTTTTCGCAATGGAACAAAAATCGAAAAAAGCTCAATTTCCTAAATTTTACCGAAAGAAATTGAACATTCATTTGATCGGGCACGCAAACCGAATATAAAAAATTCCTACGATACCCGCGTCTCTCGC
Organism: Campopleginae sp. 14b; assembly: GCA_030522525.1. Taxonomy (NCBI): domain Eukaryota; kingdom Metazoa; phylum Arthropoda; class Insecta; order Hymenoptera; family Ichneumonidae; species Campopleginae sp. 14b. Next base: position 144,529 of record JAPYYS010000248.1, read on the forward strand.
TAATTGTTTTATCGATTTCGTAGAGCGGGGCACTGGCTTTAAAAAAAAAGCGAAAAAAAACGTTAATTTTCGTTCAAGTCGATTAAAAACGAAATATAAAAAAATTCAACGATATTTTTTAAAGTGCGACACTTGCTTGTCAAAAAAAAAAAAAAAAAAAAAATGAAACGAAACATATTATTTCCATGAATAATTTGTTTAATGTTGAAAATCCTGGTAATAGTTCCGGTTGATTTACATTTTCGTTGGCACCAAAGTCTAGTTTCATTGTCCTGACCAATGTGAGCTTAGCGCAAGAGAAGCGAGGGTCTCGTTGGATTGCAACGCTGCAAATTTCAACGGGATAATATTGCCAGGTTAGAGTACACGGAGAAAATATCCAAAGATTCAATTCTCTCGGAAACGTTGACCGTTCACGAAGACGTATACGAGAATACATGTATTATAAATAAAACATGGGTCTTATCTTCTCTTTTGGGATTCTAGCTTCGTGCCAAATGCATATATCTATATTTAATGTTGCGAGGATTTTGCGGTAGCTCTGAGTTTCGTGCGAACCGAGAGAGAAAGAAGGAGAGAGGAAAGAGCCCCCTCCTCCCTCGACGAACGACAAAGTACAATGGCCTTTATTTGCATTTATTAATTATTCTAATTCACAACTCTTTCGCGAAACTCTCTCCAATTTTTCGGCGAATGTCAGAACAAAAATAAATTTTTCATGAGACTTTTCGGTCTCAAAACGATTCGTGAGAAAGGCAAACAAAACCGATCGAAAGTTTGAAAGAGAATCGAGTGTAAAACGTGTCTTTACCTCGTGTTAACAAGCCCCATGTGTTACAATTTCATTTTCTTTGTTCATTCTCTGACATTCTTCTTTATTTCGCTCTCTACAGTTACTTGGCCACAAGGCGATATTATTCTCGAGTATGGCCAGCCTCTGAGGATTCTCTGTATGCTGAGCATGGAATACACGAACGAAAAGTTTCCCGGTAAAAATTCATCGGATCTCGTATTCTTTCAAAATGAAAAGCAACTCGAACCGGAATTCATTACCGTCCTCAACGAGACTGCCATTTCCTTGTACATCGAAAAACTACCGCCTTCCGATTACAATTATTACTGCAAATTGAGACTCAACAAGACCGAGGACGACATTGGCGTTTGTCTCAACAAAGTTGCCGTTGGCTGTGAGTATTTTCTTCTTTATTTGCCTCAAAACCGCCCGCACCCAAAATCCCCCTTTTTTCACTTTCACATATGTTTTCGCATTTTTTTCCATATCAACGATAAAGAATCAGCGTCAAACTATTCACACAGGTTGATTTCTCTCAGACTTTCAAATTTTTTGTTATCTTGTCAAGACACAGTGCTCACTGAATTGAGCACATTTTGTACATTCATTGCTTAATGCTTGTTTTCAAATTCTCAGCTCTTCTACGCAAAGGAAAATATTTAGTCACGTCATGATTTTATTTTATTGCCAAAACAGCGCAATTTCCATTTTTTTTTGCATTTTTTCCAAGCGTTCAAGATTCCCAGAGCCTAATCAATCGAAATTTCCCGGGAATAACGAGAAATTCCGTTGCATCACAAAGATTTAACGTCCCTTATGAATTTTCGTCTGAATTTTCCATTTTGTCAAATTGTCATCGACAGATACCGAAAAATTGCTCTTTGGCCCTTTTTACTCCAAAAATATCTTGACGGTTTATCGATTTCGGTACGAGCGTGAGCGATAATTCGATAAAATGGCAATAAAAATTTCCGTTTTAATACTGAAACGAAAAATGCATTTTTTATTCATTATTTTGATAATTAGTTGACTTTTTCCAATGTTTTTCACGAAATTGAGTTTTCGAATGGCAAAGAAGGCCGTTCCACTATTTTTAACGCGTACTGTATGAATTTTTGGTTTCCGCTTTGAAAAATAATTAGTTTTTGTTGCATTTCAGCGATATTATCTTCAACTTGGTTTTTGTTTAAATTTTCGAGGGAAATTCTCAAAAGCGTAATTTTGTGATGACGGAGTTTGTAATATTTTGTATCGTCGATTTTCGTACCGATTTTGTGTGTTTGGATCATAAAAAATCAATCGTTTTATTGACCTAATTAAAAATTGCATCAAAATCTTCGGCTCGGCTCAAGAAAACAACAGAAATTCGTCGCTTTCCGTTACTTCGTTGTCATTTTAGTGGCGCTTCGTGGCATTACATGACGCAACGAAAGCTCAGAGTTGTCAAGGGTTAACAACCTTTAGGAATTGTTATTATTGGAAAGCGATATGCGTAACTATTCAGAGATTACTAAAAATAATACAATTCCTGGATTTCGCTGCAGCGGACAGTTCGGTTTAAAATGAAAGAGAGAATAACCTGTAGATTGACATAATTATGAAACACAATTGACACAATTTAACAACACAAGAAAAAAATATACTCGAGCGATATAATGCCCCGGTCGATATGTCTAGATCAAGATTTTCCAGCCAGTAATCTGATCGAATCGCCTCTTTATCAGCAGCGTGGACAATCGATTCTGAAAAGAAGTTATTTCGGAAAAATGCTTGCAGCCTTTTCTATGCAGCGGGTAAAAAGCACGAGCTCCCACTCGCATAAAAAATAGCGCTCGGCTTATTGTGCTATATTGTTGCCTCGAGCGATCGTCGCCTCGTGCGTTATTGCTTCTTGCTTCGCTTGTATATACGAGGCGAGAAAAAAGCGAAGGAGAAAAAAAAACGTATTCATTTTATTATCTTTATCGTGGGAGAGGGTCAAGAGGTGCTTTGCTCAGGAACAAAAAGCGCTATTCATGGCTCTTTCGTTGGCTCGATTCCTCCGATCGACTTAATAATCATCATCGAATCTTAGAAGTTTTAAATTTATCGTTCTTCATGCAGAGACAAACAACGATAACGAAGCTCACGTTTCGGGAATCTCGTTTTGCCCTTAATTTTTCTCGCGTTATAAAATCGAAAGGAAAAAAGCGTAAAAAAAAATTGTAATTATTATGTGTACGGATTTCGTGTCTTGAGCGCCTCTGACTCGAAAATGGGGAAATTAAATGATTGGACGTTCAAAGAAAAGTAACGAAAATGAACTCGAACATTTGAGCATCCGTTTCCGGAAGAAAAACAAGCAAAAATAATTCTCGAGTTGAACGATTTATTGGAAAATGTTTTTTTTTTCTAGTGCAAAGCCATTTCGTATTATCAAAGTTGTTCAGGTTGTTTGTGATGATTCATAAAGACATGCGAAATTCGAGCCATCAATGTAGAGGTACGTGCCAACGTCGAGACGCGGTAACGAGTTTCAGCAGCTTGACGTTTCGACGTTTGATTAATTGCAGGAAAACTAGAGATTTATTCAACTTTTCGGTCTTGAGATTCTCCGCATCGTAATAATTTTCCAATTTCCGGTTAAAAACTCATTTGAGAAGCGAAATGATGAGAACGTCGCTCAATGAATGAGCGACGTTCTTTATTCAAGGGAAGGGAAGAATCTCGCCGCAGGCTACGAGTCCGAAGGGTCGTCGTTGTCAAAATTTTTTTTATCGATTACAGATAAGCCTCAAGAGCCTCAAAACTTTTCGTGCATATCAGAGAATTGGGAAAACGTAATATGCACTTGGGAGCCTGTCCACAATTATCTAACTACGAAATACGATCTGGTATTCAAGTTACCAGGTCGAGCCGGCGGCCGCAAGTTTTATCCTTGTCCAAAGGAGAATCAAAAGTCTCTGCCGCCTAATACTTGCCTCTGGGACACAACAACGAATCCCATATATCGGCAGCCCTACGATTATTACACGTTCATTCTCAACGTCACAAATGTTTTGGGAGCGATCAGCATCTCCTACAAATTCCATCACTTCGCCCACGGTAAGTTCTCGACGAATCACTGAAAAATGATCGTCCCTTAATCTTGATTTTCCGTGAAAAAAAAAAAAATCCACATTCACGAATTAACTTCGTCTTTTTGCTTCCTCAGTGATTCCCGCCAGACCAGCAAATCTCTCAGTCGTCAATAAAACTTTGACCAGCACTTTGCTGCATTGGGACGTTCCGTTTCCGATGAAAAACTTCCCCCCGGGTCTGCATCACAGAGTCGCGTATCAGCATCAGTGGGATAATCGAAGAACTTGGCGCGTAAGTACAGAAAAAAACGACCATTAATTATCGACAAACATTCGCTTCCGTTATCCATTCGCCAAAAGTTTCCGGTACTTTCCTGAAACTTTATTTCTCTTCACGAGTTCACGCGAAATTTGATAATAACTCCAACTTCCGCGGAAGTGTTTGCGTATCGTTCTGCATTTCCGTGTTTTTCATGGGTTCCCATTAATCATCCTTATCTCCACGAACTTACAACACCATTTTTTACTCCGCCAATATTTCATTCTGTCATCGAGCAAAGACAATGCTCGGTCGATGAAATCATCGAATAAACAGTGTCCAACGAATTTCTACGTCAGACGTTGAAAGAACAAAGTTGAAAAACTCGAAAACATGAAATTTATTCAAAAAATCAATTTCCATTTTTTTTTCGTTATTTCATTCTGACTCCGAGCAAAGACAATTATCGGTCAATGGAATCATCGGACAAAGTGTCCAACGAATTTTTGCGTCAGACACTGAAAGAAAACCGTTGAAAAAAACTAAAAAATATGAAATTTATTCAAATAATCAATTCCCTTTTTTTCTCGTTATTTTTCAATTTTAACGACGTTCCTTTTTCGTTGAAAACCATAAAGGTGGTCAATATCACGAGCGACCCTCATGCGAAGAAGCGTTACTATAATCTCGTGGGTCTCGAGTATGCAAACACGATGTACGACGTGCGTGTGTTTATAAAAAGTGCACTGGCGACGGGAGAAGACAAATGGAGTAAATTCAGCAACGTGACGTTCCGGACTCCACCGCGTTGTAAGTTTATCCGATGAAAATATCTCTCGTTAAACGTCGCCCTCTAAAGCCATATATTCTGTTTATATGTGCGTGCGATACTGATAATACCGGCGAAAAAAATAGACGCAGGGTTATCGAGTTACAAACGTTACGTCGATCGAGCAGTTTGTTTTTAATTTTCTCTTCCACAGTGCCCGGCCTCCCGCCTCGTACCGACATCGGCAGTTTCGAGATAACCGAGAATAACGCAAACAGAGATGTTTTTTTGTACTGGCAATCTATACCCGCCTATATGGAGAACGCAGATAAATTCAAGTATCAGATCTCGCACGTTGAAGAAAACGGACGCAAGCTCCATCTTCAGCCAAACGAAACAACTCGAACTTACGCCAAGTTCAAGGGCATCAGCTTCAACAGTTTTTGCTTTGAGATTGTCACTACCAATCTTCTTGGGGCCAATAAAGAGGCTGCAAAAATATATGTGCCCAGCAGACTGGAAAGTGAGTACACGATTTTATTCATAAACTTGACCCTGGACCTGGAAACTCATTTTTTTCTTACCTTCAAACTCGAGAACTTGCTAAATTTTCACCCGACGGGTTATTCGCTCGTGAAATCGTTCTGGAAGCAGTAATCTGACTTTTGGGTACATGGATCTTTTCGTTTTTTCATGCCGGAGAAAATGGCGCCAGCAAAATTCAATTTCCCGAAGTTTTAATGGTTGAAAAATCGATTTAAAGGCCTTGGATGCTGAAAAACTGATTTAGGAACTAAATTCAAAGTTCGCCTGCAGTTTTAGCGTCGAAGCCCAAAAATTTATTAACTATTTTGCAACGACATCAAAAATTCATTAACTATCTTGAGCAATTCACAGAATCTATGGAAAAAATTCTTCCTCGAATAATCCCAACGTCCGACGAAACATAATCGACCAAAATTTCCATTGCAGTGCCAGCCGAACCTTTGGCTTTTACCAAAATCGCATTTGACAATGGGCTGTACGAATTGTCTTGGAAGCCGCCGATGGTGAAAGCCGAGGATATTACGAACTACACAATATTCTGGTGCGATAACGAACGCGATCGTCCCTGGCAGTGCACCGTAAGTTCCGATATTTATCTTCTCACCAGGCAGCAATTTTGCTAACTTGATGTTTTCCTTAATTCCAAGACAAGCCCAGAATTTAATCCTCCTTCTCTGAGCACAAAAGAAAATTGGCAAACTTTTTTTTCCAATTAATTCCAAACTTGAATGAGTCTTTTAAAAAAACTTGAAATATTTTCTTTCATGAATTTCTACAAAATAATACAAAATTTTCGAAAAATCTACCGTAAGCTGAAAAGAAATTTTGAAATTTTGCGACGAGCTCAAAAAATCAACTTGTGCTTGTAATTTCAAGGGCTATCTGGATTGGGTTCACGTGTCAAAAAGTACGTCATTGTACAACGTGACAGTGCCGGATCCAACGAAAGTTTATCAGTTCGCGATATCAGCGAATACAGCTCGAGCGAGCAGCGGAATGGTTTGGGCATCATGTACGGTGATTCACAACAAAGTTGTTGGGAAAATGAAGTCCGTATGGATAAATCGAATAGGTTCAGATTTCATAGAAGTCGGTTGGAAGTTGGAATGTTCGGATCGTATCGGAGTCGTGGAGAGTTTCAAAATTTATTATTGTCCGATTGTATCGCCGTACAATTCGAACTGCAAGGAGCCGAAACTGAACAGAACGATAAAAGCGAACAGCGCAGCGATCCACGGCATCGTCGACGGCCTGAAACCGTACACGACGTACAAGTTAGCCGTGGCTGTTGTTACGAAGAACGGCGAGGGACTTCACAGCGATCCTCTCCATAATACGACCCTCGAAGCTGCTCCGAGAACTCCGCCGCATAATATTCGCGTCATAAACGTGACGAACACGAGCATGTCCCTCTCGTGGGATCCACCGTCTGCAATGAACGGTGTCCTTCGATACTACACCGTTCATTACAACGACAGGACCCTCAATGTCGACGAGGACCATCACGTAATGCTCCAAGATCTTCTGCCTCACAAAAATTACACGATCCAGATTTCCGCATGTACGGTCTCGTGCAGCATCAAATCTTCGCCTATTTTCGCCATAACAGACATTGGCAGACCCGGCAAAATTGGCAAACAACCAAATGTCAAATTTATGAATTCGAGCCAAGTTCTCGTTCGGTGGGAAGAGCCCTCCAATCCGGGTGGCTTCTTGGATTACTATCAAATCTGGACCGCTGATGGCGAAATTCGGAACAGTACAAAAAACGGTGAGCCCAAAAAAAAAAAACGATTTTTGGGATAAAAACGTAATTTTCTCCATTTTATTTCGAAACTTACGCTCGTTCCTTTTTTTGTTTCTTTCCGCAGAGACTTATCTACCGATTGCGGACTGCATGACGATCGGACGAGAACGAATGTACCTTTTCCGGGTCCGTGCCGTGAATATCGCGCTCGACGGCTCCCACATCGAGGGTCCATGGTCCCCCACTGGCGAAGGAACTTGTTACAGCGAAGGTTTGTTCCCGAAATAATTAATTCTCGAATTCTACGAAATTCGATCTGAACCGTAGCCGCTGGCTCGATTCTGGCAGAATCCCGAGTCTCTGAACTCCCCCCCCCGAAGTCGCGGAACCGTTCGTCGTATTTCCGGATGAATTTCCATCCTGAAACTTCGTCATCCAACCTTTTAATCTGTGTTAATAATTATTTCCCATTTCGCAGGTCCGTCTTTCAGGGTTTGGGTCGTCATTTGGGTGATTAGTGCACTGTGTTGCTTGGCATTTCTTTTTTGTCTCGCATACACGTCGAAGAGGTAAATAAAATTTAATTTTCAGTCAAAAAAATCTGCAAATTGATAGAAAGTTGAAATGTTTTTCGTAAATTTGGTCGATCGAATTTATCGTTTAAATTAAATGATAAAATGATGAATGTTTCAAAATAAATAGATAATCAAATAAATTGTGGAATAAAAATGAAAAATGATGTACCAAGGAAAATTAATAAATAAATCATGAAACAAAAATGAAAAATAATGAAAAAAGAAAATAAATCAATAAATTATGGAATAAAAATGAAAAATGACGGAAAAAAAATTGAATTACATTTACTTAATCGACTTTTCTGCTCCGCAGGATGTGGCTCAAGTGCAAAGCGATGCAGGACGTCGAAGTCAAACTACCACCTGGCCTGACTCCGAACATGGTAAGCAGGAAAATGTCCTGGGTGAATTCCGTGCGCGTGACATTCATTGCCGCGCTTTAAATTTTATACTACTCGAGAAATAAAATTAGTCGTTCCCTTCGTTGCAGAAATTATTGCAGAAAGTGGGTGAGCAGCACATCCGGCAGTCTTCGGTGGATTCGAGTGGTTGTTCGAGCGGCCAGGAGTCAGTGACGTCGTCTTTGACATCGGATTCGCACGTGTCGAGCGACAGCGGGGCGGACGTTGATCCTCGGACGAATCCTCCGGGGAACAAACTCCTGGAAACGGCGCCGAGCTGGGAATCGTCGAGCTTGCGTCAACGGAACGTCGGGACATCGCGGCCGATCGGAGCTGCTGCTAACGAATCGCCGCGCTGGGACTCTTACGTCAAAGTCGCCAAAGCTGGTGAGCCAGTCCTCGACGACACACTCTCGCTGGCCAGGTCGACGCCCAATCTGACCGATAGCACCGGAGGCTACGCCGCTTCGCCGCACGCATGGTCCTCCACGGGATACATAAGCATGCCGTCGTCCGAGGAACTTTCAAGCAACCCGAGTCCCGTGCCAAAAGAAACTGCGAGCAATCAGCCGGCCGGCGGAGGTTACAGCGTCGTCGGGGTCGCCCCGAAGCCGATATTACGCTCAAAACATGAGGATCGGTCGAGTGACGTGACGAATCCAATGATCAAACCGCTGGAGTCTAAAGGAACGATGCCATACGTGAGTCTCGCTTCGATCGAGCAGACGACGAAGAACAAAACAGCCTCGAAAATTGGAATCGAAAGAAATCGCGATCTCGACGATCTTTCCTTCATCGAGCCCGACAATCATGAGCCAACGACAGTGATGGACAGTACATCGAAGCCTTACGTCCAAACGGGTCTTTTGGACCCGTTGAAAAAGCCTCAATTCCCTGGGCTAGCAAGCCAGGAAGATTCGTCTGAAGCTTCGACGGACACCGCATCGAGAGAATCCTTCGTCTCTTGCTTCAAAAACCCGACAGACTCGAAACCGAGGAATCTTGAAACGACATCCAAACCTTCGGGCCCTCTCAGCTGGATGCCTGAACTTGTGACCAACCCCTCGAGCTCGTTGCCGCGAGGCCCCGAACTTCCTAGCACCAATCCTAGCTGCACGGCTCCAACGTCCAAGCCCTACGTCACAGCCGCTGCTTTTCAGTTGCTTCAAAAACGTGACAACGTCGAAGAATCTACGAACACTCAAAACATCGATGAACCTAGCAAAAAGAGCTTAACGCCGGGCTATTCGCTCTGGCAAGGCGACACAATGGCTGATGACAGCGAAACCACAACGCTGGATAGCAACGTTGAAAAATTCACCAACAAACGCTCTCCCAGCTACGTCGTCGTCGGAGAAAGTCCGAAGATCGAGCCACAACCAATTCCCACTGGGAATTCGGGCTACGTCCAGCACCAAAGCTTCGACAAGCATTTGCCTCAGCAACCGAGAGTTGGCCCAGCGTCGCCGGACGAACGGTACAGCCAAGTCAGTGTCGCCCCCAACGCGATCCAATGAAACGGCGACGTCTCGTTTCCGCCTTTTTCTTAGTTGCATTCGTTTTTTTTCTTGTTTATTCAACAACGACGCCCGGTTAGTGCGAAGTACTGTAAATTCTGCGTATTCGATGCTTCGATTATCGATCCCGGCACAAGCCACTCGAGTGGCCGCTGCTGCTGTCCATGACGACACTGAAAAACTACATTTTTTTGTTTTTTGTTTTTTTTTTTTTCGTAAGAATGGAAAAATATCAATAATCCTACGTCCGAAGTAGCAATTAGGACGAGGTGTCTATCGAGCTTCGTGTCTCTCTCACTTTTGAGTCTTGCCGTATAGCACGAAATTATGGGGAATCGAGAGTCCGTAGGGCAGGGGCCGAGAATCAGACTAAAATCATATTCCCTCCGAAAACTCTTGGACGGAAGTTTCAAGCGAGAGAGAATAATGTTCAAATTTGTACAAAATTACGGTCTTTTGTAAAATACCGATTAATCGTGGGCCCGTCCCTCAATGGGTCGATGGAACCTTCGCGCATCCGTTTCCAGGGTGGTTGAAAAAGAAAAGAACGTTTTTTTTTTAAATCGTTTTGAATTTTCGAATATTCTGTTTTTTTTTTTCTTATGAAAGTCGCAACTTTCGTGACACGTGATTTTTGTCCAAAAACGTTGGGGGCAATGTTGAAAAAAAGAAAAACGCTCCTTTCGCTTCAGCCGCCTTTGATATATTTATATTAAACGTAATTTAAGGAGTCGAGAGACTTGAGCGAGATGAACAAAATTCAGATCACCTTTTGCATGATAAAAATCGAATCCCACGTTTTTGTCTTTTCGAAAAACAACATTTTTCTCCCTTTTTGTGCGCTTGTCGTTGACCACTTTGTTACTTTTATTATTGTTGAGTTCTTAACTAACTAAAATATTGACAATTGTGATTTTTTTGCTTTGAGCTTTTCCGATATATCGATCATTGAAGCTTTCGTCGCCCCTGCAATAATTGAAGTGATTTAAAATTCATTTGGCCGTTGCATTGTCATTGCAATCGAAATCATGAACTCGCGAGGGCTTTTCTTATATTTATATATATCTATATATATGTATTTTCCTTCGCACATGGGCGACTGAATTTAGACGAGACTTGGGTCACACAAATTTCAGTTCTTGATACGAAAGTACAAACAGTTTTTTCGGCTCTAACGATTTGGAGTAAAAAAGAAAAATTCTGCACGATACAAAGGAGGGAATTTCAATCGGCTCGATCGAGGACAGGGTTTTACGATTAATTGGTTCGTCATCCACCGACAGCCGATCCTTGTCAGACTTTTTTTCTGGCGAGTTGATAAAAAAAAAGAACAAAAGTTTATGTGTGGATTATTTTCTCACATGAATTACCGAAGATGCAATAGAATGAAGCTAAGTGTGTGCAAGTGGAAAAATGACTATGATACATGACAAGGATGTGCCCCAGTTAGACTTAAAGTAACAATTCATTAAATAACTTTAACTTCAATCATAACGATCAATCCGCATGCCATTTTTTTCTCTTTTTTTTCTTACGAAGTAAATATGTCCAAACAGTTGATGAAAATCGTAAAGAAGTTTAGATTTTACGTACGCATAATATCTTAAGCTAGTCATTGAAAGGATGTACATTCGTTTGTTTTGTGGACCTCTCTTCCCCACGACATGCTCTTTGCATCTTTCTTCGCACAGCTGCCTTATCGGATAGTCTTATTAACGAAACTTCATCGTCGCTAAAAGTTCTTCACAGTGTCGAGGCTATATTTTTTCTATCATTTTTCCGTAAAATTTGCAGCAACCAAAAGAGACTCTGGGAAAGCATTAACAAAACTTACCAATTTGTCAAACGTCCTTTTTCCCTTGCATCGTTTTTTTGAAATTTTTAACTTCGAGCCTGACCCATTGCCTCAAATTCCATCACGTACATGTTTGGAAATTTCTTCCTTGGGAAAAAAAAATACTAAAGATTCCACGACTATCGGTTTAGGGGGAAAAAAATTGTTTAAGGAGTCACTCCTAATTGTCCCTTACAATTAATTCGAATTTTCTTCGAATTTCCACAATTTCAAGGACAAACAATAGTTTCGATGGACAGTCGTGAAGAATTGGCCGCGACGGAGCGTTAAAAATGAAGAAATAAATTGCACATGATAAAAAAATGGGCATGGCGAAAAAATCGCAGAGTTTGTGACTCAAAAATGCGGGGGAAACGATGGAATAAAATAAAATAAAGGAACACCTGTCTGGAATCGAGCTTACGTAACGTAAACGTACGGATTTATATAGTTAACGGTGAAGATATTTATAACGATTATTGATTAAGTGGGGACGAAAGGTGGACAATTTAGCGTAGCGCATAAAATAAAAATAACGGCCTAAAAAGCTGGAAGAAGGAAACGGCGGCGAAGAAAAACCGACGACGATCTCGCGTCATTGTCGTGAGACTCGTGCGTGCGAATTCGTAATCTGTGCTGCGAAGAAATGTCCGTGAACCTTGTAAGCACGAGATTTCGCCTCACAACTAATGTTCACGCTCGATCTCTATTTTCGAATGGAACGTACGCCGCAACAAGACGGCGAGAAAAGTACAAAAAATTAGAGAAAAAGTTTTGGCCTCTTTACAAAAGCTTCAACTTTTGAATCAGCGAATATTCGGCTCGTCCCGATTTTTTGGATATTTTGCTTCGCAGCACAGATTCTAATAGAATTAACTAAACCGCAGGTCTAATGTGAATGCTAATAAGGAATTGCATCTCTTAGGTTTTTATAGATTCTCTTGGCCCCATCCCCTTGCTCGATAACCCCCTCATTGTACATACTTCTATCATCTCATGTTTTTGTTATATATTTATAAATAAAACGAACGAAATACTTTAGCGCACGTTTAGAATAATAAAACACAGTTAATTCAATTAATGGATAATGCATGATGAACGAAAAGAATGAATAACAACGATTAACATTGTAAGTACGTCTTATGAAGATTTATTTGGAGAGAGTGTAACAGCAAGTTTTGCTAAAACTTGCAATAAATTGTCACTCTTTAATTAACTATATAATAAGATTGCCTTACGGGCTTGGGCTCCGCGCAAAAATAAGTTTCGTCGCGTTTTTTCCGTCGTTTTGTTTTTTTTATTATCTTTTATGTCGTGTCTTCTCTTCAACTCATGTAATCAAGTTTTTTTGTATAAACCTAGAGAATCGTCGATTGGTCGATCAAGTCGGTTGTTTTTTTCTTTGCGATTCGGTGAAGACGACCCGATACGATTTATTTGTCCAGTCAATGTTTCGTGGGATCTGAGGACAAAATTCTTCTTTTTTTTTTCTTCAATGTCCAGCCAATCTGGTTAGGGAGATTTGCACACTCGATGCACCTAACACGAGGGATGTCAAGGACGGAGAATTTCGTATATGGAAAAATGCAATCTGCTCAGTGCAATGGCCCACGATCGACTGAATCTTTGTACATATTTCTATGCTTAATATTATTTCTATTATCATCATTATCGCTTAACAGTTTTTTCACAATTAAAAGATTGATTTAACTTTGCTTAGAGTCATAACGCGAGCATGACATTGGGAGAGAGAAAAAACAGGTTTATGCACGAGATCAATTTTTCACATATCCTCAATTTTTAATCAGTAGCTTTCCATTTACGCTGACACTCACGAGCCTCGATGTAGGTATTTGCAATTAACGATATCACCCAATTATCGTAATTCCTTTTCGTACCAGCCATCAACACGTATCACAGCTTTAATAATAATTGTACTCACCACCAAGAAAGCTGCTGAAAAACGAAAGGAAAGAAATAACTAAAATGTTGTACAGTATATTGTAAAATACATTTTTACAATTTTATTCCTTTTTTAATTATTTATTATTCTTTATTCCACGCGAATAATCTGTTCATACAATTGTATCGTCCTTCTTATTTCTCCAATACTCGTACTGCATTCTGTGCAATTTCAAACCTTATGCCATCGAGGTATGCCATTTGAACCTTGCCATTTACATTTTTTTCTCTCACCGTAAAACAAAACGTGAAAAACGTTTTTTCTTACCATTTGCCGAAGCAGCAAACAATCGTTGCAATTTTCATCTCCAAATTTGTGGAAATGTTTGCTTGTACTTTTTAACATCAAGTATCAATTTACTTTCAACGTAACACGAAAAAAGGTGCTGTAGGCCTTTTATTTGCCTCGAACGAATATTACAAAGCTCGTTCGTTCGTAAACGAGAAAGAGCCAATTTACGAAACATAAAAATCACACGTACGAGCTCAATTTTTTACTTTTATTAAAAGATTAAGCGAAAGGGTACTACTACGCAGCTCATGCGAAGAGTCTGAATTCGTCCTAATGAAAAATGTGTGCTTTAGTGGATATGAAAAATACAAAACTAACACAAAGTTTGAGCTATATGTATATATAAATATATATATACACTCGATGTTTATAACGTTTTCAATTAAATTTACATTTAATATTAATAAGAATGTTTATTTTATATGACGAAAAGTATATATTTATTTGGAGATAAAAATGAAATTGTTTTCGATCTCTTAAAAATACATAGTGTAAAATATACTCATTGATATGCTCGGAAGAAATTCTCCTCCATTTTGTCCTCCTGGTTCAGACGAAATAATCATTTTTATTCACTAAACCTAGAACGGTAAGTTTTTTTTACCTTTTCCGATGATCCGGGGTTGTAAATGATCCCAATTTAGAAAAATTCATACCTTCGGTAAAATATAACGAAAAGGGTTTAACTTGGGCTCATTCTTTTCGTCTTTTGAGTAAAAAAATTGGAGCAAAATGATTAAGAAAAAATGGGAAACGAAGGGAAAAAGAGCGCCGGTTTTAATTCGTCTCGGGGTCTCTGTGACCCCAGGTTAGCGTTCTAGGGTCAAAAAATTGGTCGATTCTGTTATTAATACGATTTATTCATACATGGGCTATGTTACAATTTATATTTCATATACATAACTATGAATGAATGTAAACGTTCTCGCATCCCCTTAAAATTTATGCGCCATGCATAAAATTGGCATAAGGTTGCCTCTGAGTCAATTCTTTTTCCTCTCAGATAATCGGAATTGATTTTATTTCAATTTTGACCTCGTGATTGCCGACTTTTACATGCCAGTCGCCTTCGTCTCTTCTCCGGGGGAGAACGCGATTTTTTTTTCTTCATGGTAATACTTTTTCGTAGGCGATAATGAACCGATCTCGCCTACTATTATTTGACATACTTAGCACGATATCGAGCCCACTTATTTGATCCTTTCCTCATCTCCAACTGTCATCTCGACAAATACCGTTTACATTTTCTTCCATCGTCGGGTTTTAGGCCGTTCTGCGGCTAGGAACAAACCAAATTATCCTTTCAGTCGTACACTTTTAAAATCTTCACTTTATGCGATTAACTAAAGTTCTGTCCATTTTTTCTTCGAGTTCCAATGTACAAAGCGATCAACAATCCTAAGAGCTTCAGACACCTCGAGAATAATCGAAGGATTTCAATTGGAAAAATAAAAAGTAACACGCGAATGTGTTTTCGGCTGATAAAATCAAGTAAAATTCAACTTCCGGCTTTCTTTTTTTTCACGGAATTTCTCCTTGGCCTTTGGTTGGCAATTTTCATTATTTTTCGGTATATTTACAGAAACAGATTCGGCTGTATCAACAATTTGGATACAAATTTTAATCGGATCTATCGGGTTCTGAAAATTTAAGAAAATCTTCAAAAATATTGTGTTTCCTTATTTTTTTTGTTTTGCTTTTTTTTTTTTACAAATCCGTAACAAACGCTTTTTTCGGAAAAACGATCCGAAGGACCTTCTCTCGTTGAAATGTCAATTGTCAGTTTTTTTTTCTTTTTCAGTGTCAAAGATCGCATCGTTGGTCTACAACGAAATTTTTCTTCTCTTAGAAAAAAGATTTTCCACGGAATTTAAACTCCAGC